>CM047873.1:26661732-26725782 GCA_026212405.1 Petrea volubilis | reverse complement strand
TGCTTTGTTGTCTATACGAGTTCGTTTTCATTTACTCTTTTAACTGCTTTGTTGTCTATCTGGTCATCGCATTAACTAATTCTCATTTTGTTTCTTTATGAAGCAATGCTTGTCTCTTCAACCTAGTCACCCTCAAGCACTTACAAATCTTGGAAATATTTATATGGAGTGGTATGTTCAATATTAATATGCTCAATACAGATGGCTTATTTTTCCTCCTTTTGTCTGATAAAGTTGGTGGTTTTGAAATCTTTCATTCCTTCAAGGAACATGATGAGTGCTGCAGCTCAATGCTACAAGGCAACCCTATCAGTTACAACAGGGCTTTCTGCTCCGTTCAATAATTTAGCTATAATATACAAACAACAGGTCTGGATGTGGTTTCTTTACCCTGCAAATTTTTGATCAACAGCGTCTTAAAAGAACTGAAAAGCATTTTGTATTTAGAAAATGAATTAGTAGTTCGCTCACTTTTTTTAATGTTGTGTTAAGAAAGCTTTTATTAATTTTCTTTGATTCAATTACAGGGTAATTATGCTGATGCAATATCTTGCTACAATGAGGTCCTCAGAATTGATCCACTGGCAGCTGATGGCCTTGTCAATCGGGGCAATACATACAAAGAAATTGGAAGAGTGAATGAAGCAATTCAAGACTATCTGCGTGCTATTGCCATCAGGCCAACCATGGCTGAGGCTCATGCTAATTTGGCTTCAGCTTACAAGGACAGGTGCATTTTAATTGATCTCATTGTATTTTGTCATAAGGATATTTTATTAGTTTGTTGCATGTTAATTACATCTCAATTTGTATTTATTTATTTGTATTTGCCTACCTGCAGTGGTCATGTGGAAGCTGCTATTAAAAGCTACAAGCAAGCATTAGTATTGCGTCCTGATTTCCCTGAGGCAACCTGTAACCTTCTTCACACTTTGCAGGTACATTTATGACACATTCTCTGTGTGCTTATCTTCTCATTTTAGAATAGATTATGTTTTGGGCAACATCCAAATGGTGGCTCTCTACACAATTATTGAAGTCTCTGGTTTCGCTAGCCCTCACAATTATAGATATGAACAATTGTTTTGTTGATCATGTGAGTTGGTAGCTAATTTGGATAGAACTAAAATATTTGTGGTTCTTTCTTGTCTAGCGAGTTGAGAACTTCAAAAATTTGTGTGCACAAGTATTATTGCTTGTGAGACTTCATGATTAGGACCCTTGAAAATAGAGAAGAGTGAACAAAGTCTTATTATTGAAGTGGTTTGTTCTGATATTAGAAATAATGACAGTTACCATCAAAACTTATTCAACATTGACTGGATGATATTGTCTGCCTTATCAAGTTGAAATTATATCTGTCTTAATGCATGGGATATTTGGTAGCAGATTTTAGTACATGGAAGAGTAATCTCTGTAAATATTTACTTGGGAATATTTTAAGATTAACTTGACTTAATTTAATATGATCATCTTTTAATGGCATTTACTGCAGTGCGTTTGCGACTGGGATGGGCGTGACAAGATGTTTGTTGAAGTTGAAGGGATACTTAGGAGACAAATCAAGGTTAGCTAGAAATCTGCTTCTTGCTGATTCTCTCATTGATAGCCATCAGTTCTTCTTGTCAATGATTATCAGATACGAGTGGCAGTTGACTCCCACCCGTTATTTATTGTAGATGTCAGTTATCCCAAGTGTGCAACCTTTCCATGCTATAGCTTATCCTCTTGACCCAATTCTTGCACTAGAGATCAGGTAAAAGAGGGTTTGCTATTCTTTTTGTTGGATTTATCTAGTTTCTGCTGTAAATTTTCTCAGTAGTTTTTCCAATATATGCAGTTGGAAATATGCTGCACACTGTTCGGTTGTGGCATCCCGTTTTTCACTCCCTCCTTTTAACCATCCTCCTCCATTGCCTGTAAGGGGTGGGGGCAGGAATGGCCGGTTACGAGTAGGGTAAGTTTATCGAATTTGTTTCTTGATTGTGCTTCTTAACAACCCTCTACTTTATTGATAGTGGAAGGAGGCTAGCTGCTTGTCATGCTATATCTGTACTCTCTCTGACACTGAATGCACACTTACAGATATGTGAGCAGTGACTTTGGTAACCACCCTTTATCACATCTCATGGGTTCAGTATTTGGCATGCATGACAGAGAAAATGTTGAGGTTAGTCTGTTTTATGTATTTGAATCGGTTAAACTATTTGATTTTTTGGCACTGTGGTATGATTGTTTTTCTTGTAGGTTTTCTGCTATGCGTTAAGTCCAAATGATGGTACTGAGTGGAGGCTGCGTATCCAATCAGAAGCCTGAGCATTTTGTCGACGTGTCATCTATGGCATCTGATATGATTGCGAGGATGATCAATGAGGATCAGATACAAATTCTTATCAACCTTAATGGGTACACAAAGGTATTAAATTGTCATGGTTGTTCATTGTTATTCTTCCTCTTCCTCTTCGTTTTTTTTTCCCTGGATCCCCCCACCCCCCACCCCTCTCTGTTCCTGGTTTCTGCATCCTGCTATGTCCGAATTGAATTATAAATTAAATGACTGGTGTTTATCTGACGTTCTTGCACAGGGGGCAAGAAATGAAATATTTGCTATGCAGCCTGCTCCAATTCAGGTTTCCTATATGGGCTTTCCTGGGACCACAGGGGCAAACTATATACATTATTTGGTCACTGATGAGGTAATTTATGTATGATTTGATTTGCTTTTTGTTGGTTTCTTATATGCTCCTTCCCTTGCATGCAGAATCTTGTACTTTGCTCTTCTCAGTCCTGTTTTGTAGTTTTAGGCTGCTTCCAACTAACACTTTCTCCTATTTCTACTGCAGTTTGTCTCACCTTTATGTTACGCGCATATATATTCTGAGAAGATTGTCCAACTTCCCCATTGCTATTTTGTGAATGACTATAAACAGGTAGCTATGATTTACTCTCTCTCTCTCTCTCTCTCTCTCTCTGAACCTGAAAATTTTGATTATGCTGATGACTATCGTCTGTTACAATGTCTTTAAGAAAAATCTTGATGTTCTCGACCCGAGCTGCCAACCCAAACGGTCAGACTACGGACTTCCTGAGGACAAATTTATTTTTGCTTGTTTCAATCAACTCTACAAGATGGATCCTGAGATCTTTACAACCTGGTAAATATGTTTTATCATATGGGTAATGGACATTTTGAAGATCTGCTTCATGCTTATGGAATTATTTTGATGTGTAGGTGCAATATTCTTAAGCGTGTACCAAATAGTGCAATTTGGCTTCTTAGATTTCCAGCTGCAGGCGAGACGAGGCTTCGTGCATGTATGCTGTTCTTGTGCCTGGCTTCATTTTTTTTGGATGACATTACCCGAATATGACTATACTTTGCTGTACAGATGCTGCCGCACAGGGCGTGCAACCAGACCAAATAATTTTCACAGGATGTTGCCATGAAACAGGAGCACATCAGACGCAGTTCATTAGCAGACCTATTTCTTGATACGTATGCATTGCTGCTGTTTTGTCGAAGCATAATTACCTGGAGGAACTTCACATTCAATTCAACTTTCATTAATGTTTCTTTGATTTTTGATTTCCTATTGAATAGGCCACTCTGCAATGCCCATACTACTGGGACGGATGTTCTTTGGGCGGGTCTCCCTGTGATTACTCTTCCTCTCGAGAAAATGGCTACAAGAGTTGCTGGTTCACTGTGTTTGGCTACTGGACTTGGGGAAGAGATGATTGTGAACAGGTAGGTGATTGAGAACCATCAAATATCTCTTTTTCCTTTTTGGGGGGTGGGCAGGGGGAGGGGGAATGTCTTACTGTACTTTGTTCACCCACCTTTTTGGATAGTTGCGGACTTTCAAGCATTTCATGGTATTTGGTTTGTATCTAATTTGTCTCATATTTGAATTTGATAGCATGGAAGAGTATGAGGAGAGGGCAGTTTCTTTGGCACTGAATCGCCCCAAGCTCCAAGATCTTACCAACAGGCTGAAGGCTGCACGAATGACTTGCCCTCTATTCGACACATCTCGCTGGGTTAGTAATCCCGTCTCGTATGTTGTATTAAAGTATATACTTTTCGGGATCTTACATCTTGCCTTTTGCTGCATTAATCTATCGGGATGCTTTGTGATCATAAATGGGTATATTTTATCTTTTGACTTTTTTCAGGTAAGGAATTTGGAGCGTGCCTACTTCAGAATGTGGAATTTGTACTGTTCCGGTCAACACCCTCAGCACTTCAAAGTGGCCGAGAACGATGCGGAATTTCCCTATGACCGGTAGATGTATAGCAAAAAAGGGGAACGGGATTTGTAGATAAAATATTAGAGAATGAGAAGATATAACATTCTGAAGGTCTCGACTATGGATTAGCACTTCAGATTAACGCATCGTATTAAATATGCAGTGTTGTGTTTCCGAGTTTCCAAGACGAAATAGAGAATACGGTTGCCATATTCCTGCTTGTGTTGCTTACTTGGTAGGCAAAGTGGTGAGATATGTAATTGCCTCATTGTACAATTTCTTTTTATAATCAAGGGAGGCACTAAAGTTATTTGTACCACGATTGTGCAAATATTTTCAGACCCCATGACTGAAAAAGATAAAAAGATGAAAATCACTGCCAAACGGTATTTTAATATAGGGAGGTGCTCAAAATTATTTGCAACGAAATTCTGTATTTTTAAATGCCTTAACCGAAAGTAAAGTAAAAGTAAATTGAAAGATCATCCTTAAGTTCAGATTTCCTGTTAATACACAAGTCATCATGAAAACAACTATTTTTGGGGGTGGATGTTTTGAGGTATTACTAAAGTAGAGATTCCAAGTCAATTGGTGATGGCATGCGTAGTGTGTCGCTTGAAGAACATTTACAATCACAAAAAGATCCTCCCAAGGTAGAAGTACTGGATTTCATACGTGTTTGTGATTCATTTGTATATGATTATCGAGTTATTGATGACATGTTCCAATGATATTATTTCATGCATGTTACAAATAATAATAGAACTCCTTTTCGGATAGATGAAATAAAAAATACAAAATAAGAAATTCAAGCTGGATTCCATAAAAGCAGTCAAATGCCCGACTTCATTTTTCCAATTTTTTGGTTAGCAAAAAAAATATAAGGGGAAGAGAAGAAAAAAAATGCCAAGCAACAGTTGGATGGAAAAGATCCATGCAAATGAAGCCCCATTTTTTTCTTTCTTTTCCTTTCGTTTTTTATTTTATTTTATTTTTTATTATTATTATTATTATTTTCTAATGAATGCGCATTAAGTTGACAGTAGTGGAAAAATTATTTTACTAATATTGAAAGAATGATTCAAGGAAGGGTAAGAGCTAGGTCTGTCAATAGGTAGGGTTTTACCCTACTCATATCTATTCATTCTCTACTCATTTAAAATTTTTTAAATCTACTTATACCCTACCCTAATCCATACTACCACAAATGAATGGGTTAAGGTTGGGCATTAATTCCTACTCATTGTGATACCCAATAGGTATTCACACTGCACATACATTTTCCAGACACACACACACACACATTATGCAATGTGAAAACTCTGTGTGTGTGTGTGTGCAATGCGAAAATTGTGTGTGTGTGCGGTGTGTGTGTGTTAAAATAGTGTATGCTTAATTTGTGTGGGTGCAGTGTGCGTGTGTTAAAATTATGTGTGCTTTGTGTGGGTGAAGTGTGTGGGTGTAGTGTGTATGTGTGTGTGTGTGTGTGTGTCAATGTGTAACTTTGGAAGATCATGAAGCTATTTAGTCTCACTATCCTGATTTTCAGCCTTGAGGACAAGGTTGATTTTAAGAGGAGGGTAGTGTCATATACTCCCAAGTTAAGAAGGGGTAATCTAGTCTAAACACAGGTAGTCACAAATAAGGGAGAAATAGTGGATATATGTTAAGAGGAATGTTTTTCTGTTAAAAAGGCAATGAGCTATTTTTTCTTCTTTTCACAAAGTTTGTTTTCATCTTGGTATTATTCTTCAACACTTTTCGTTGATGATCTTCATCTTTTATTCATGAAATTAATGAATTTCATTTTCTTTTTTCCATACAATTGTTGAAATTACTTCTTTATTTTCTGTTACAATTTGGGCCATAACAAAAACAAGCAAAATAAAATGATGGGGATACAATGAGAGGTGAAAGCAAGGCAACGATGGAATAATGGGCGAAAATGTAAATGCGTATATACTTGTTACACATCTTCAATGAATGAGACTAACTACTTGGTGGATCAAAGGTCATATATAGTTTATAGGCGTGACAAAGGAATATTCCGCTTCCAATTCCGATGGTAATCATATCTTGGGGTTTCTCTATTGACTTCTGGATTAGGAAGACCTTTCCTTGACGATCTCTCATTGTGGTCATTAGATGAAATGACAAAGGTCTTTGCTAAAGCCCTTAGCTGAAATTTTTTGATTTTCCCAGTTGAAGTCTTGGGCAGTTCCTCCATGAACTGCACCTTCTTTGGCACCATGAAATGCGGCAAATTCTTTCGACAATGTTGAATGATCTCTGCCTCTTCCACAGCGCCTACGGTTCTCAAGGTTACAAATGCGCATGGGCTCTCTCCCCACTTGGGATGAGGCATTGCCACCACTGCTGCCTCGGCCACAATCGGGTGCTTGTATAGAGCAGCCTCTACCTCAATGCTGCTAATATTCTCCCCACCGGAGATGATCACATCTTTTGACCTATCCTTGATTTCCATGTACCCGTCAGGGTAGACCACCCCAATATCGCCAGTCATTAACCAACCATTGTTAAACACTTTATTTGTAGCCTCTTGATCCTTCAAATACCCCTTCATGATGCTGCTACCCCTGAGCACAATTTCGCCCATTGTTTTCCCGTCACGGCGGACACTTTCCATTGTCTTTGGGTCCTTCACATCAACGTCCGCCAAAGTCAATATGCTGATCCCTTGCCGTGCTTTAAGCCTTGCCTGATTCTCGCTGGGTAGATTATTCCAATCGTTTTGCCACTCACAAACAAGCGCTGGCCCTGTCGCCTCCGTCAGGCCATAGGCGTGCACAATGTGGAATCCCAAGCTTTCTATCCTCCTCATAAGGGCCACAGGAGGTGGTGCACCGCCTGTTAAAATCTCCACAGGGGTGGTTATCGAACAACGCTCATGCGGCTTAGCTTCCAACAAGATGTTTAAGACTATCGGGGCGCAACACATATGCGTGACTTTGTGGGAAGCAATGTTGTTGTATATTTCTTGGGCTGTCGTGTTGCGGATACACACATTGGTGCCACCACGTGCTGCAATGCCCCACGTGAAGGTCCAGCCGTTACAATGGAACATTGGAAGCGACCATAAATAAACAAGCTCGGTCTTCATTCCCCACCCCAAAATCATGCTAAGAGTGCTCAAATACGCCCCACGGTGGCTATACACCACCCCTTTTGGCTTTGATGTAGTCCCAGACGTATAATTCAAAGCTAGTGGGTCCCATTCATCTGTAATTTCTTCCGGCACAAACATAGGGTTGCCTTGGGACACAAGTTGCTCGTACTCAATTGTGCTTGAATGCACGCCGGTGGGCTTGTCAATGTCATCAATCACCACCACGAGCGGCATGGACTTTAGCGATTCATCCATTAAATGATGCAAAGCATCACTAGCCAATGGGAGGTACTTGTAATCGATGAAGAAAACCTTAGCTTCAGAGTGCTTCAAAATGGTTGCTATGTTTTTTGCGTCTAGCCTCGTGTTGATTGCGTTTAGCACTGCCCCCGCCATCGGTACAGCAAAGTGCATTTCGTACATAGCTGGGACATTTGGTGCCAAAATCGATACCTACCATGAATATCCATTAGTAGAAGACGATCTATTAGCCCAAATAATCACGTCACAATGATATTTTAAAAGGTTATGAAGCTTGGTTAATGGACCTTTAATTTGAGCAAAGTCAAAGAACAATTAATAGCATAATTAATATAGAATTTATGCTTTCAGGAAAACAAGAAAAAATAGCTGATAATTGAAATCAATTGATTTACTTTATGCATGATCCTGGGCGATTGCATATTAATTATAGAAATGCCAAAAATTCCATAGGTATACATTCTTTAATCCTCTTTCACTTGTTGAACATCTACCTTACATATCTCCCCTATTTCATTTTAGAGATATATGTAAGTGTAAGGTATCAATACTCTAATTTACACTGAAAGAACATTCATAAATGGTCCCGATTAATCTCTCGATTTCGGATCATATCCACAGTCAATCAAAACTTAAACTTGAGATGTATAATTTTATTGTGCATGCTAATTAAGTTGTCACGGAACACTTACGACATTATTCTTGGCGATGTTGAGCGAACGGAGGGCGGAAGCAAGGCGGCAACACCTTTCGTAGGTTTGGCGCCAAGTGAAGCGGACTTCTCCATATATAATCGATGTACGGTTAGAATAAACCATGGCAGCTCTCTTCAAGAAAGTGATAGGAGTAAGAGGTACGTAATTTGCTCCACACTTTGGTAATTTATCCATTGCTGTCGAATTGATGATTTTGAAAACTAAAAAAATTGTACGAGATATATGATATGTAATATGATTGGAGAGGAAATGGAATTTGGAGAGTGTGTGGGCTTGCAAGCGTAAGCGAACACATACATACACATATGTATGTGTGTATATATGTATGTATATACATATAAAAGAACAAATATTTTACTAGGAAAGAGAGTTATGGGGGCAAAAGGAAAGCTCTGGTCCAGCTTTGATCTACCTTGTCTAGATGGAGGTAATGACGCACAAATCTGTTAGGAAGTCAACGGGGAGCCGGGAGCAAGGGAAAATAAGTGTTGATACACTTATCATATAATTGATCACTCTCTTAAAATTATACATTAATTATATGATAAGTGTAAAATAATATATATTTGATTAATTTTAATGTGGTCGAACCCAGTGTGAAAGAAAAATTGAAAGTTAATAAAAGTCAATGATACGTATAATTTATCTTGCATCATCGCCCTTATCATTTGACTTTTGAAGAATTTAACTTGACGTGATATTTTCAACCTTTTATTGTTCATAAGTAGTTTATGTACTTAATTTTTTTCTTTTTTTGGGTTGCTTATTCAATCAAAACAAGTTAAAGCGAACTACTTGTTTTATTTGTTCTTTGGTTACAATTTGATGAGAAGACCATAACTTAAAAACAGCACATATGGTGCCATTTTCCTTTTTTCTTATTTCTGTTTTTTTCCGTATTCTTTATATTGTTTACGGAAAATAAATATTTTAGTGCAAATTATATATTAAGAATGACAAAATCAATTTTAATTTTATACTTATATTATCGGATAGCTACATGATTCTATGTTTTCAGTATGTGATATAATTTTATGTAGTAACTTATTTTATTTCTTTATTTCTGTGATTTTATGAGCAATATGTAGAACATCTTTCCTATCATTTTACCGATTATTTAGGGACGGAGCGTGGCCCCAGTGAAACCAGTCCCCTTCAAATTTATATCGATCCGAACTTTACGTGCATTTTTTTAGGCTTAATTACACTTTTGGTCGTATAAGTGAGACCCTCTTTTCAAATTTGGTCCTATAAGTTTGATGGTTGCACATTTAGTCCTGTATGTTGGTTCAATTTGACACATTTGGTCCTGAATTAACACATTAGGTCCTGTATGTTGGTTCAATTTGACACATTTGGTCCTAAATGAGATAGGACTACATTTGAAAATTTAGGACCAAATATGTTAATTCAGGACCAAATGTGTCAAATTGAACCAACATACAGGACTAAATGTGCAACCATCAAACTTATAGGACCAAATTTGGAAAGAGGGTCTCACTTACAGGACCAAAAGTGTAATTAAGCCTTTTTTTTTTATAAAAAAATAAACATTGCTCCAAAAATCATAGAAATACCTTAATCTTTTATAGAACTTTGATTTGTCCCTTGAAAAAAAAAATATATGGCTCTGTCCCTCATTATATTAATATTAAAATTTGAAGTTCATGGTTATGAGAATTTTGTAGATAATGCAACCGCGTCATTTATGTCATTTTGCTTCTAAAATCATCTTAAAAAAATTGTTTGTACTCGAATAACTAGTGATGGAGAGAGCAAAGTGTTTATTTTAAGCTACAAAGGATCCTCTCGACCCACGTGACAATCCAATTATCTAGGGATTTTAGGGGGGATTTTTGCACATGCCCTCGCCCATTTGTGGCTCCCTGTCCAAGATCATCCACCATAAAATACTCCAATACCACCCTAATAAGAATTCAATGGTAAATCTCTCAATTTTTTTTATAATAAAATACTATTTTTGTTAAATAATGCTTTAGGTTGTTAACTGCATTTTCTTTAATACATTAGTGTTTAAAATATAGTATATCAAAAGTGTTTTGATGAAAAACGTTAATAGGCAGTGTTTGAGCTCATTTAAACAAATTTAGGTGGTACTTTTACTAAATAAAAATAACATGATTTGATGCATATAATAAGACATTTTTAAAAAAGTGTCTCGATTGTGGATTACTTATTATCAATCTTCAAAAAAGTGCCTCAAAACGGTAAAGCAAATTTTAACTATAATATATTTTTTGTGATACTCTGAAGTGTCATAATAGACTATAGCAATATTCAAATATATGATACTTTAACTGCGCCACCAAACAGAAATTGTGTTTTGTTACACAAGTATAAATTGTCACCGATTTGAGGTGTAGCATTAACCTATTTTAATATTTTATAGTGTTACATGAAAAGTGTTATAATTAAAATTTGATATAGCTTATTAATGCATTTTTTACGAGACGTTACAATATATAAGAGCGTAAACGTGACACTATTTAAAAGTGTCAAATCAGTAACTGTTTTACTTGTGTTTCGGGCATTTAGAATGAACCCGTGCGGTTCGGATCTTCTGTTACATAATCGTGTTACGTCTTCTGTTACACTCATCAATACACGTTCGGATCTTCTGTTACATAATCGTGTTACATCTTCTGTTACACTCATCAATACACGCCACGTGTATTGGTGAGCAGTCGAGACAAGGAAAGAGAAAAACTTATGATATGGAAAAAAATATAAAGATCCTCGTTCCTTATCTCGACCGCTCACCAATACACGTGGCGTGTATTGATGAGTGTAACAGAAGATGTAACACGATTATGTAACAGAAGATCCGAACCGGAACCCGTGTGCCAAAGTGCAATTATTTAACAGGTTTGGAGAGCATGTACTTTTTATCTTAAAATCTTATATTTTTGATTAAGATGAAATTGAATTAGGATCAAACAAGATGATGTAGGAGCTTAAGGCCGCTAATCTCATCTGCAACATTAGCTTTATCAATATTTATGGTGTAATCCTATGTGAGCTAATCTAAACTATATAAAATAGTAAGGTGCAGTGGTTTGTTGCCACCGGGCTTCAAGTTGAGCGATAGGGGTTCGAATTTGCTATCAATGAAGTCTTGAGTTTGAATCCTCTTGTCCTTTCCCTTTTTTTCCTTGAGTGAGTGTGTGTGTGTGTGAGGATGTCTTCCCTGTTGACATCTATACAATATTTCGAGATGATTGTATTTCAAAAAAGAAAAAAACAAAAAGTAAGGTGGTTTGTTGACCGCAATTGTCAATTTTGACCGATTACTAATTTGGTAATTTTGAATTTTTTAATTAAACAAAAAATTATCATTGGATGGCGCTATTTAGTTTAAATTTCTTCCTCAATCAATCAAAAGTAGTTTGAAAATTTTGAAGTGCTAATGAAGGCAATTCCGCAAATAACGTTAATTAATTACTTATATATGTTGTCTCTTAATCGTTTAGAAATCTTAATTTTACCATTTAAAAATATTCAAATATTCATTTCATCACATTCATTAATTCTCTTTCCTTTAATGTTAGCTCAATTTTCTCCACTTGCATAACTAGGGGAGACAATTTAGGTGGGTTGGGTGGGTTTGGAATGGGGTATAATATAAAATCTATGAATCCTAACCCATTTGATGATTTGTCAAATCCACGAAGCCTCAATCTTAACCCGACCTAATTGGGTTTGTGTTAATTCGAGTTGATTTGATTTAAATTAGGTTGACTCATTGACCTGACAACCTGCAACCCAACCCATTTTACTTAAAATTATTTTTTATTTTTGATTCTACAAAGCATTTTCTTACTAAAACACTTATGAAGCCTTAATAATCACCAAAAAAAAAAATGAAATAAAAATGCTATAAAATTCATATTCTTATGAAACCTTAGGATATAAACTTTCAACGAAAATTAATTACTATCAATAATTGGTTAAGTTTGGGACTAATATGCTTTAATGGAGTGTGTCATAGTTTTTAGTCTGTATGGAAAACTTAAATGAATTTCATTTTCTCACCTAAAGTAAGCAAAAATTTCAATTAGTGAAGAAATTGAAGAAATTACAATTTATGTTTTAAAACTTTTTTTCTCATTATTTTTTATTTCTATAACTATACTATATTTATTTTAAATGATCGGCTACATACAACCTACATGCATACTTGAAATTTATATTAAAAATTATTGAGTTCATTTTTTTTCCTCTAACTTGTGTAAATGTTATTTCCTTCCGCTATTGCCCTTGTTGTAAGACTTTAAAGGTAGGGATGGCAATGGTTCTGGTTTGTACCCAAATCTAGACGAGGCGGGTTTTTGTAGTCATAACGGGGTTCGGGGTACACCCAGATCCACCGCAAACCCGCCCTGGTTGAATTATATATATATATATATATATATATTATTTATTAATATATAAATTTATATAAGTTCTACTTATACTTCATAAAGAAATGTATATATGTCATAAATAGTCCCATAAAAAATCTAAACATAATACTTTTGTATATTAAAATAATTATATAACATTAGTAAATAAGTTGTTATTTCAAAATATATGTAAATAAATATATGATAATTATATTCAACTTCTCAAAAATTAAAATATGCTAATAGAAAATTTTAAATATTAGTATTTTGATAATGTTATTATTTTTTTATATTTCAAAATTTATGATAATACAATTTTTTTAAAAATATTTATATGTTTTTTTCATTTTTTTAATAGGAATTGAGTCAACCGGGTCCAAACTGGACCCGCTGGATCAAGGGTGGGCCCGGGTCCATAAAAAACTTGACGAGGTGGGTCCCGAGTTTGGCCAGAGCCACCCCGTTTCCATCCCTATTTAAAAGGTTCAACTTTATTATATGATTTTTACTCTTTTACTTTTCAAGTAAAGCTGGTGTATAGTTAATTTTTACTTTTTGATTCATCTAGATGAAATTAAAGCAAACTATGTATTTTATTCCTTTTATTATTTATTTTAGGTATCAATTATAACCAATTTATTTTGTGGAAAATTATTTTTAAAAATGTAAACTCAAAAACATTCCCACATTAACAAATTTTTATAAGACATGATTTGAAAAAAATACAACAGTAGCATATTTTGTTATTTTATTTATATTTGTTATGTTATTTACAAAAGAAATCGAACTATTTGGAATGCGAGTTATGTTTTTGTAATATTGATGTAGTAACTTTTTTGTTTTCTTATTTTATTTTTAAAATTTTATGAGAAATACGTAAAACTTACCTATCCTTTTATGGCTTTATATTAATGTTCATAAATTTTTAATGGTCACGGGTTTGTATATTTTGAAAATATAGCGAAGAGTCAATTCGGTCATTTTGATTCTAAAATCATTATAAAAAAGTGTTTGTATATTGATAATCCGTAACGAAGGGGCCAAAGTGCATATTTTTGAGTTGAAGGGGGTAAAGTGACAACATAAGCATAATTAGAGGGGGAAAAGTGGTATTGACCCTTTTGTCTTCATAATTTTCCTAGGAGATGTTGTGAGTCCTTATGTTCTTTTGGAGCCCATCTTTAATTAATTGTTCTACAAAACAATTGTAACATTGTTTGTTTGTTTTTTATATTTATAATCTACGGAACATATCACTATTTAGAAATTGTATTCATGAAACTTATGAAACCTTACCAACTTGCTTCATCGTCTTGTTGGAGTGCACATATTTTTCTAGATACTAATGGAGTTAATATATAAGGGTTGTTTAAAAATATCTATGAATAATGATTCAAATGTAATATTTTTTATAATTGGATTATGTTAGAATGATATCTTTTGCAAGGGTTTAATTATGAATTCATACTACTTTATGAGGTTTGACAAATATATACAATTTTTAAAATAACATTGTGTGTAGCACGAGGCTTACGTTAGTTCTATTATATATATATATATATATATATATAAAATGAAATTATCTAATTACTTTTATTTACAGGCTATTTAAAAATTCATGGACAATAACTTAATTAGGTAGCGGTCCAGAACATGAGGTGGTGGTTGAGTAAGAAATAGATAATCATGCCAGGTTTAAGGGAGTCACGATTATTAAAATTTTAGTTGCTAAACTATAAGATTAGATCTAGGAATTTTTACTAAAATAATATAGTTTCATATATTTTTCAATATTTTACCATTGAGTGAAAAGGTTTTAATTATAATTTTTTTCCATAATTCATACACATTGTGTACGAATGAGTTTGTATAATAACCTTTTAATGTGTAAATACTTAACTCGTATACAACATATATGAGTTACAGTTTATATAATAATTTTTTAGTATAAGAATAGTAAACTATAAGATTGTGTCCTGAGTTACTATGTGTGTGTATTTTAGTGTCACAATAACTTATTTTGACATATTATAGTATTACGAAAAGTACATTATAATTAAAATTTAAAATAATTTATTGATGCACTTTTTACGAGGTTTCAAAATAGATATACAAATATACACCACCATAATATATGGATTAAATTATATAATTTTCTTTTTAGTAGCGGTGCTTCCCATTGCCAATTCATTTCAAGATCTATATTTAATTTATTTTCTTTCTTGCCGCTGCCATTGAGTTGCATGTGACATATTTTTTTCTATGTAGTCAAAGGAAAGGTCCACATCTCAAAGACTCGAAAGAAATGTAGAGACTGACTTTGTCTGCCCATGTGAGATCCGAATGAATAGTAATAATTTTTTATTTTATAATACTATTATATATATATATATATATATATTTAATAGTACACAACTTCAGTGTATCCATATGCAAATCTATAATGTATATGAAATTACCCATTTGCACGATGCTCACGTTGTCATTAGTGCCACAACTTGTAAGTGATTTAATTAATTATGCTTTTGTGATTCTTCAAATCAGTACCGAATATTTTCTATTACTGACTTACACAGTGTTAACCCGTCGTATATAAACTATATTCAACAGGAAAGAAAAAACAAATGAAAAAAAATAAGATTTGTGATCAGTACTAATTATATTTTATTTAATCTGTTTGTATTTCATTTGATATACTAGATTCCTGACTGTATTACACGTTTTATTTCCCAACACTTGATGCTTATCGAATTTCTTCCTCTCTCTTTACCAGAGAAGAAAAAAAAATGAGAGGAGTAAGCCGTGATATATTCACTGGAAAAAAAAAAAAAATCCTTTTGTCTTTTAGTCATCAGCAAAGAACGGGAATTGAACCTGCACATAGTGAATTCACAATCTAATATTTTGATCTGCTTGGCTACATTCACCCCCCCTAATATTTATTTTTCAATCCACCCACCATAAAGGTGTGGAGAGTGTAATGGCTACGGTTCGAATCCTAGTTGGTGTGCATGTGTGGGTTCTAATGTATAATCAAAAAAAAAAAAAAATTAAAAATATAAGACAAAAGATTGAACTTTGGTCATTTCATTTTTCTTCTGTCCTTTCTTTTATAAGATATTCTAATCTGTAAAATAAAAGTATAAGCAAAAAGTTATTTAAAAATAGCTCTTTGCATCTCATTTCTTTTATATTTTCTATGCCCTCAAATATCTTCACGAGAAAGGTTCACCAAAGTTATTGCAGAGATGATCATTTTAGTTCGACATATATAATGTTTATAGAACCCGTGCTATGCCCGATATTAGTGTAAAAGTATAATAACGTGTAGAACTTATTAATATACAATAAATTTGATTGCTATAAATTTATAAAAGAGAAGATTAAAAAAAGTAAATAGATCAAAATATTAAAAAATTATATTTTGACCAATAGAATAGATGAAAAATAGACTATAAATTAATATTATCATGAGAGCCTCTTAAAGTTTTAAATATACTGATTCTCAAATTTAAGGTTAATTCTTGATTAATAAAGGTATAATAAAGAAAATCTTCTTTTGAAACTTAACTATAAAACTTCTAATATTTCTTAATAGACACACCTTTCAAAATAAAGAATTTGAGAAAGTAATATATTTAATTTACTTAGTTTGTATCTTATAGTATTATTTAAATCAAAGTATTTTATCCTCTTCATATTTAAAAATAAATAGAATTCTCTCTAACGTCATCCCCATGCCTACCCCTACTCGTAGTGCCAGCCCAACTCCCCGCCCCCGAGTTAGATTAGTAGTAATTAAATTTAATATATGTTTATAATAATTAAAATAAAGACAATTTCAAAATCATTGCATAATATATATAAAAATTTAACATATATAAAACAGTTATAAATTGAATATTAAAACTATGGCAGGTAAACTTATAAATAAATAATAAAAGTATATAGGTACATAAATTATGAAAAAATATAATATAGATAATATCTCAATTATATAATGGAAAATCTAATATGTAAACTGAAATAAAATATTTAAAATATATAAATGAATAATGAAATATATAAAAATAAATAAATTATATACTAAAAAGTGGCACATAAAAAGTTAATACCATAAGAATCTGAAAAGTCAAACATAAGATAAAATTATATATTAAAAATTAAAAATTGTTAAAGTCACTCTCTCCATATATATATGAATGCTTGTTATTGTATTTTTAGTTTATATTATATATATATTTTAAATATTTAATATATATATATATATGTTTCTTATATATATCTTTTGAGATTTGAAAAATATTTATATTTTGTATCTTACATTTTTAATTTACATTTATACTTATAATGTATAATTTTTATACTTTTATATTTAGTAGATTTTTGATAATTAACATAAATATTTTAAAATTTTAATTTTCAAATGATTCGGAGAGAGAATAAAGAAATTTACAAATAATGTAGATAAATTAAATAATTCATCCAAAATAAATAACAATTAATTTAAAATTCTAAGAATTGAAAATTTGATCAAAATTGCACATTTTGTCAGAAGAACCCCTTCAAATATATAATGGTATAGATATGCAATAGTTTTTGATAATTCATATATATATATATATATTAAATTAATTTTAAATTTTCATTTATATATTAGATAGTTTTGTAAAGTAATTTATATAGTTTCTATACATATAATAATTTATACGTATAAATATTAATTTCTATTTATTTTTAAATATTTATCATATTTTTCCAATATTAAATATATTCATTTTCACATTTGTTACACTTTTCTATATATTATATGCTTATTTTAAGGTTTACTTGAAGTACATAAAATATAAATAATATTAATAAAAGTTAGTGGCTGGAGCTAGGGTAGGCGTGTGGGCAGTAGAAGGGGATGGGGTAAATTTTACTTTTTAAAAATATTTAGGGGATAATTTTATAAATTTTTTGAGCTCATAGATCGTTTTATAATATCGAGGGGGTTCTTTCGATATTTCAGTAAGTTTAGGGGAGGTTTTTCGTAAACATTTCTTCTTATTTTTAAGGTTGGGACTAAAATTGGATAAAAATGTGTTTCTATAGCACTAATTCTGTTTTTTTTTTTTTTTAATCTAGTGGTACTGATTTTGTTGAGCCTTTTATCTTATTGGACTGAAACTGAAATTTTCTCATTTTTTAAATTGAAACTAATTTTATGGCATTACATAATATTTCAAGTAAAATTTTCCTTATTTATATATGTTATAATTTAAAGTTATTACTTATT
Organism: Petrea volubilis; assembly: GCA_026212405.1. Taxonomy (NCBI): domain Eukaryota; kingdom Viridiplantae; phylum Streptophyta; class Magnoliopsida; order Lamiales; family Verbenaceae; genus Petrea; species Petrea volubilis. Next base: position 26,707,743 of record CM047873.1, on the reverse strand, counting down.
CTATTTTTACATCCTTATTTGTGTGCGTGTGTGTGTGTGTGAGAGAGAGAGAGAGAGAGAGAGGATTAAAAAAAATCGTTACATATGAATATAGTTGGTGGATTTGAATGATTATAATAGAAAATAACAATGTACAATTAATGCAAACCAATCAAATAATTCATCCTAAACAATTAAAGTTAATTCAAAATTATAAGAATTGAGAATTTGATCAAAAGATCTCTTTCAAATATATTATATATGGTGAATCAAAAAGCCCAATAAGAACAAACAATTTTTAGTTAAAATGCACAAAAGTACTTAAACAATTATAGAAGTATCATTAAACTTTTATTTAGGGCACAAATATAAAAATCTTCCTAAAAATAGCCTATTTATGAAAAAAAGTAGACCTTCTACCTAGATATCATAAAAGCTAACACTCGAGTTTGCTTTCATATTGCATCTTGCACATGTGGTTAATGACAATACCAAAATTTAATATTGCCTTGGTGTATTATTGAACAAATATACTTAGAAATAAAAACTATTGAGACAGATCGTATGGCTTAAGCATGCATATATTTAGGAATTGTTATATTTTCAACTTAGTTCACGTAGTCCTCCTATCACTCCTGCTGCTTCCGTGCTTAGTGCTCAAACTAGCGAATTGAGTCCATAATTCTTGATTTAAGACGATTTAAGATTTTCTAATTCTCGCATTAAATTTTACTTGTCATGCACTTATATTTTATATTTATAATCTATGGAACATATCATTATTTAGAAATTGTATTCATGAAAATTATGAAACCTTACCAACTTGGTTCATCATTTTGTTGGAGCAAGACGTATTATTCTAGGTACTAATGGAGTCAATATAAGGTTTGTTTAAAAATATTTGTGAAGAATGATTCAAATGTAATATTTTTTATAATTGGATTATGTTAGAATTAATGATATCTTTTGCCAGAATTTAATTATATGTTCATACTACTTTATGAGGTTTGACAGATAAATACAATTTTTAAGATGACATTGTGCGTAACACGAGGCTTATGTTGCCGTTGTTCAACGACTAAATGAAGTAATCTTAGTGCAATGACAATTGGAGAACGTAATGAGTATAAATACGCCCTCAGTCCATTTATTTCATGTAAATTTATATATCTGTATTTTTATATATAAAGTGTGAGGACCTTAAGTGGTCGTATTAATTAATCTTTACCAAAAGACCCCTATTAATATCAATTAAATATTGTGAAATAAATGCAAAAAATTGATTTCTTTAACCTAACCACTCAATTTTTCCCACGTCTTTTGTTGGTTTTCTCCATGCTTCAAGTGTTTTAATTCATAATGTGTATTACAATTACATATAAAAGATCTGTATAATATTTTTAATATATATTATAATTATATATAAAATGTATATTATACACTATATAATATAAGGTTTATATAATGTATTATATAATTATGATTTATAATATGTGTAATATATATTGATGTATATGATTGTAATGTTTTAAAACATTTAAGAAGTATATATATAATTCCTTTTCAAATTATCAAACCTACGTACACTATATATAACATTTATAATGTATAATATATATATATTATGTATATTATACCAAAGCAAATTTTCTTAGACATGTAACAGAAAAAACATGCAACGCACGCTTATTCTTTTTAAGTAATACCAACATACGAAATAACTTATTCTCAATAAAATATTTCTCAACATACAACCAAACCAATTCTATAAGAAATAAAATTTTGTGAGATATATTTTTCATTATATAAACAGTAACTCATTCATGGTATAAATGAGTTCCTGTTCAAATAATATCTTTTTATTATATGAATAGTAACTTGTACACAATAAGTTCTGGGAAAATTGAATGATGTTTTCATTCTATGATAATATATTAAAAAGAATATGAAACTATATTAATTGATAAAAAGTGTATTTTAGTAATATATGTGCACTACTAAAAAAATGATCTAATTTGACACATATAATGTGCCACTTCTAAAAACTATCTTAACTGTATGCCTATCGTGGAACTTAATAAAAATGCCTTAATAAATTATACTAAAGTTGAACTAAAATGTCTCTTTTGTGATGTTATAAAGTGTTAAAATAAGCTATTGTCACGCCCAAATATATGACATTTTAGTTAGTATTACCAAACCAAATTTGTTTTTAGTGACATTAGCTAAAGGATCATTTATTTGAGTTTTATAGTATTACGATAAATATATTATAATTTAAATTTATGATAACTTATTGATGCACTTTTTATAAGATGTCAAAATAAATGCACGAATGTGTACTACCATATTATATATATTAAACTAAATCGTTTTTTAATAGAGGTGCTTCCCATTACCAATTCATTTCCAGATCTACATTGAATTTATTTTCTTTCTTGCCGTTAGCATCGAGTTGCATGTGACATTATTGGAAAAGTGCAAATTGATTATATATTTAGATAATGGTCGTCCACATCTCAAAAGAAATATGGAGACTGACTTTGCCCATGTGAGATCGGAATGAATAGTAACAATTTTTTATTTTAAAATGCTATTATATATATTTAAAAGTGCACAACTTCAGTTTATCCATGTGAGATCCGAATGAATAGTAATAATTTTCTATTTTATAATACTATTATGTATATATTTAATAGTGCACAACTTCAGTTTATCCATGTGCAAATGTATAATTTATATGAAATTACCCATTTGCACGATGCTCACGTTGTCATTAGTGCCACAACTTGTAAGTGATTTAATTAATTATGCTTTTGTGATTCTTCAAATCAGTACCAAATATTTTCTATTACTGACTTATACATTGTTAACCCGTTGTATATAAACTATATTTTATTTAAATCAAAAAAAAAAAAAAAGATTTGCGACCGGTACGAATTATATTTTATTTAATCTGTTTGCATTTCATTTGATATACTAATTTTTATAAGCATAGTTGTCGAGATTCCTGACTGTATTACACGTTTTATTTCCCAACATTTGATGCTTGTCGAATTTCTTTCTTTGTCTTTAGGAGACAAAATAAATAAATAAAAGGAGTAAGCCATGATATGTTCACTATAAAAAATATCCCTTTATCTTTTAGTCATGGGTAAAGGACGGGAATTGAACCCACACATAGTGAATTTACAATCTACTATTTTGATCCACTTGGCTACATCCACCCCTCTAATATTTATTTTTCATTTAAATTGGAATTGCTTTCAAATATTATGTTATTTGATTTTAAATTTGGGAATTTTTAAAACTCGTACACCATCGTAAATGTGTGGAGACTGCAATGGCTGGGGTTTTGAATCCTGCTTGGTGTGCGTGCAAAACAAAAACAAAAATAAAAATAAATAAATAAATGAGATTGTAAGACAAAAGATTGAACTTTGATAATTTCTTTATGTTCTATCTTTTTTATAAGACATTCTTATCCTTAAAATATTAAAGTTTGGTACTGTCATTAACCACAAGTGCAAGATGCAATATGACAGCGAAATCGAGTGTTAGGTTTTAAGATTTCTTGGTAGATGGTATTATTATTATTATTATTATTATTATTATTATTATTATTATTATTATTATTATTAAATAGGCTATTTTTAGGAGGATATCTATATTTGTCCCCTAAATAAAAGTTTGGTGATATTTCTATAATTGTTTAAGTAGTTTTGTGCATTTCAACTAAAAATTTCTTATTGCACTTTAATTTTGATTCGTGATATACTATTATATATTTGAAGAAGATTTTTTTTTATTAAAATGTGCAATTTTGACCAAATTCTCAATTCTTATAATTTTGAATTAATTTTAATTATTTAGGATGAACTATTTGATTGGTTTGTATTAATTGTAATTTTTTTTTGGTTTTCTATCATAATCATTCAAGTCCACCAACTATTCATATGTAATGATTGTTTTTAATCCCCCTCCCCCCCCTCCTCACTCTCACACACACACACACACACACACACACACATATACACACAAAAATAAGGATGTAAAATAGAATAAGTAATAACTTCAAATTATAACATAAATAACATATATGAATAAGGAAAATTTTAATTGAAATATTATGTAATGCCATAAAATTAGTTTCAATTTAAGAAATGAGGAAATTTCACTTTCAGTCCAATAAGATAAAAGGCTTAACAAAATCAGTACCATTAGATTCAAAAATCAGAATTAGTCCTATAGAAACACATTTTTATCCAATTTTAGTCCCAACCTTAAAAATAATAAGAAATGTTTATGAAAAACCTCCTTTAAACTTATTGAAATATTGAAAGAATGCCCTCAATATTATAAAAACAACCTATGACCTCAAAAAATTTATTAAATTATCCCCTAAATATTTAAAATAAGTAAAATTTACCCCATCCCCTTCTACTGCCCACACCCCTATCCTAGCCCCCTCCACCAACACTAACTTTTATTAATATTATTTATATTTTTATGTATTTAAAATAAACCTTAAAATAATCATATAACATATAGAAAAGCGTAACAAATATGAAAATGAATATATTGAATATCAAAAAAATGATAAATATTTAAATATAAATAGAAATTGATATTTATATGTATAAATTATTATTATTATATATATATACATAGAAACTAAATAAATTACTTTTACAAAACAATCTAATGTATAAATGAAAATTTAAAATTTAATATATATATATATATATATATATATATGAATTATCAAAAACTTTTACATATCTATACAATTATACATTTGAAGGGGTCTTCCAACCAAAATGTGCAATTTTCATCAATTTCTCAATTCTTAGAATTTTAAATTAATTTTAATTTTTTAGGTTGAATTATTAATTGATCTGCATTAATTGTAAATTTCTTTATTCTCTCTTGTAATCATTTGAAAATTAAAATTTTAAAATATTTATGTGAATTATCAAAAATATACTACATATAAAAGTATAAAAATTATACACTATAAATATAAATGTAAATTAAAAATGTATGATACAAAATATAAATATTTTTCAAATCACAAATGATATATATAAGAAACATATATATTAAATATTTAAAAAGTATATACAGTATAAACTAATAAAAATATAATAACGAGCATTAATACATATGGAGAGAGAAACTTTAATAGTTTTTAATTTGTAATATATACATTTTTTTCTTTTGTATGACTTTTCATATTCTTATTGTACTAACTTTTTATGTGCCAATTTCTAGTATATAATTTATTTATTTTTATATATTTTAGATATTTTATTATTCATATATATATATATATATATTAAATATTTTATTTCAGTTTACATATTATATTTTCCATTGTCTAATTTAGTTATTATCTATGTTATATATTTTCATAATATTTATACCTATATACTTTTATTTATTATTTTTTAGTTTACCTGATATAGTTTTAATATTCATTTTATAATTTTTTATATATGTTATATTTTTATATATATTATGCAATGATTTTGAAATTGTCTTTATTTTAATTATTTTAAATATATATTAAATTTAAGTACTACTAATCTAACTCGGGGGAGGGGAGTTGGGAGATGGCACTAAGGGTAGGGGTGGGCATGGGGATGAGGTTAGGGCGAATTCTATTTATTTTAAATATGAAGAGGATAAAATACTTTGATTTAAATAATAATATAAGATATAAACTAGGTAAGTTAAATATGTTACTTTCTCAAATGTATTAAGAAATATTAGAAGTTTTATAGTTAAGTTTCAGAAGAAGATTTTCTTTATTATACCTTTATTAATCATGAATTAACCTTAAGTTTGAGAATAAGTATATTTAAAACTTTAAGAGGTTCTAATGATAATATTAATACATAGTTACTTTTTCATCTATTTTACTGATCGAAATATACATTTATATATATATATATATTATATTTATGATCTATTTACTTGTTTATCTTATCTTTTATAAATTTATAGCAATCAAATTTAATATATATTAATAAGTTCTAGCTAGATGATATTACACTTTTACACTAATATCGAGTATAGCATAGGTTCGATGCTAATTGAAATATATAAGTCAAACTAAAATGATGGTCTCCGCAATAACTTCGGTGAACCTTTCTCGTGAACATACTTGAGGGCATTGAAAATATAAAAGAAATGAGATACGAAGAGCTATGACAAAATAACATTTTGCTTGTACTTTTATGGAAAAATTATAATTTTAGAACTGTATATTGTACCCTCTAACAATTTTAGGACAATAACTTTTTCATTTGTAATTTCAGGACATTAACTTTTTCATTTACAATTTCAAGACATGAATTTAAGATTTTGTGGCACATTTAGGATAAAATTCCGGCCAATTTTCCGATAGAATTGCAAATATCAAGGTGAGAAATCCTAAATGTGCCACAAAATCTTAAATTTATGCCCTGAAATTGCAAATGAAAAAATTAATGTCCTAAAATTGTTAGAGGGTACAACATACAATTCTAAAATTATAATTTTACCTACTTTTATTTTGCTTTTGCCACTTTTACGCTTAGTACTCGAACTAGCGAATTGAGTGCTCAATTTTTGATTTAAGACAACTTAAGATTTTCTAATCCTCACATTAAATTTTCGATTAAATTAAAATTTTCGTCTGCTATCTACTACGTTTTTGATTTTTCATCCTATAAGTATGCGTCGTTTAATTTTAGTTCTATAATTTATGAAAAATTGTTAATTTTGGTCCGATTTGGCCAGATTCCGGCGAATTACGCTAACGTGGCCAATAAAATTGGGGCTTTCCAGTGAATTCGCTGAAGTGGACAATTTTGCTGACATGACGGACATATGTGTATTTACAGATTTTTTTTTCAAATATCCACATGTATAGATTTTTTTACACAATTTAAAAATAAATTTTTGAAAAATAAAAATTATCACTTTTTTTCTAAACAAACACCCTATCTCACCCACCCACCCCACCCCCACCCCCACCCCCACCACCTACCTCTCTCTCTCTCTCTCTCTCTCTCTCTCTCTCTCTCTCTCTCGTAGCCACACCCCGCCCCCCCTCCAGCTCCCCCACCCTCCTCCGCTCGCCACCACCACCACCACACTGCCGGCCCTCCCTTGAGAAACCCGGCCGCCGCGTGCCGTCCTCCTGCCAGATCAAGAAATCAGAGGGAGAAATTGAAGGGGAAAGGGGGGATAGAGAGAGAGAGAGAGTTTGGGGTTGGGGGTTGGCGTCGTCGTGGTAGTAGAGAAAAGAGGAGGGTGGGGGCAGCGGTGTCGTGGTGGTGGAGGAGGAAAGAGAAGGGTGGGGCCGGTGGGGTTGTGGTGGTGGAGGAGAAAAGAGGAGGGTGGGGGCAGGGGGAGAGGGGGGGAAGGGGGAGAGAGAGAGGCTGGGTGGAGGAGGGTGAGGGACGGCAGCGTGGTGGTGGTGGAGAGGGGCGGCGACTACTGGGCTTGGGTGGGGGCGGGGGAGAGGGGGGAAAGGAAGAGAGAGAGAGAGATAGGCTGGGTGGTGGAGGTGGGGGAGCCGTCGGGGGGGTGGGGGGGGGGGGAAGCTGGCGGCGGCAGCGATTAGTGGTGGGGGTGGAGGTGAGGGACCCACTGGGGGGGGGGGGAGGGGGAGAGAGAGATGTAGGGCTGGGGTGGGATAGGGTTTGTTTTGGGGAAGAAGGTAAAAGTTTTTTTTTATTTTTTTAATTGTGTAAAAGAAATATATATGGATATATAAAAAAAAAATGCATAAATATACACATGTCAGCCAAATTATCAAAATTGTCCGCATCGGCACAATTGATCGGAAAATCTCAAATTAATTATTCACATTAGCACAAGTCGCCGAACTCTAGTAAAATCGGAATAAAATTGATAATTTTTTTAAATTGTAGGGCTAAAATTTAAATTGGTATATTTAGAGGACGGAAAACCAAAACGCTAATAGATAACGGACGAAAATTGTAATTTTCCCTAAATTTTATTTGTCATGCATTTCTATTTTTATAGTTAAAATCTACGGAACGTATCATTATTCAGAAATTGTATTCATTATGAAACCTTAGCAACTTGCTTCATCGTCTTGTTGGAATAAGTCGTGTTTTTCTAGATAATGGAGTTAATGTATAAGGTTTGTTTAAAAATATCTATGAAAAATGATTCAAATGTAATATTTTTTATAATTGGATTATGTTAGAATGACATCTTTTGCAAGAATTTAAATTATATATTCATGCGACTTTATGAGGTTTGACAAATAAATAGAATTTTTAAAATAACATTGCGCGTAACACGAGGCTTACGTTCGTTCTATTATTTATACAATGAAATTATCAAATTACTTTTATTTACACACAGGAGGTGGTAGTTGAGTGAGCGATTTAATTAATTGTGCGCACGTTGTCATTAATGCACAAGCGATTTAATTAATTGTGCTTTTGTGATTCTTTCAATCAGTACCAAATATTTTCTATTATTGACTGATACATTGTTAAGCCGTGGTGTATAAACTATATTCAACAAGAAAGCAAAAAAAAGGAAAAATAAGATTTGTGATCGGTACTAATTATATTTTATTTAATCTGTTTTTATTTCATTTGACATACTAATTTTTTAAGCACAGCCACCTAGATTACTGCTTTCATTATACATTTTATTTCCCAACATTAGATGCTTATCAAATTTCTTTGTTCGTCTTTGCAAAAAAAAAAAAATATAAATAAATAAAAGAAGTAAGTTGTGCTACATTTACTATAAAAAAAATCCTTTTGTCTTTTAGGAATGGGAATTAAATCCACGCATAGTGAAGTCACAATCGACTATCTTGATCCGCTTGGCTACATCCACCCCTCTAATATATATTTTTCAATTAAATTGAAATTACTTTTGATGTGGTCGGATTTGGTCCGCAGAACACGTCACTTCGGTCAAAGGTTCGGTCCGAGCAAGAATGTCCGAGTCTTGTCCAAAGTCCGAGTAAGGGAGTATGAATGCTGGTCGGGTCCTATTCTGCAAGGATGGAACACACGTGAACCTAGCCGGAAGTGTCTCCGGTGAAGACCCTCCGATGCTCAAGTCAGTATTCGAGTAGGTAATCGGAAAGCGATTAAGGGAGTAAGAGTGGATTAAGATGAGCTTACCCAATGAGCAGTGTTGTTACACTATTTATAATAATTGGAATTGGATGGGCTGGACTAGGGTTAAACCGGCCCAACCTTGTTGCTCGCTATTGGAACATTCCGTGGCACGTGCCGGGAGCGCGTCAGGTGCACGTGGTTAGAGATAGTTGTTCAGGTCACAACTTCGAGGATGGAATAAGGCCACTTCGAGAAAATAGAACCTGGCCAGATTCACAGTTAGACCACCCGAGGAGATTGGAGTGCTTGTCGTGGGTGTCATAGCCCCGAGGAGGCTAACAGGTCGAGGAGACTGACACTGGATCCTGATCGGACTTGGCCTGACATGTGGCGACTCCAAGCTGGAGATTTGCACTGAGCTGCAGTCGACGTTCGAGCTGAGCTGGAGAACACGCAGCCCGGGGCGGATTTAGCCATGTCAGTTCATGGTCTAACCGATTCGACATATCCGAGCAGGCTGTGAACTATTCAAGAAGGTGTCGCACGTGGCTTCGCTCAGGAATTTCCGATCAGGCGTTGGCGGTAGTTTCAAAAATTGACCGTTGGGATGTGACGGTTGGTAATAATTACCGGCGTCCGTTGGACTTCCCGAGGAATATTTTTACTGCCCTATAAATAGGGGCTCCAGGCGCGGCTACAGGCGCATCATTTTATCATCGAGCTGAGGTTTCACACCGAGCATAGCCGAGAGCACCGAGCACCCGGGAAACACTTCGAGCATCCAAATCTTCTTTTCGACCAGCCAAACTTAGGTACTCCCTTTTCCCCGATCTGTTTCTTTCTTGTTCTTCCTTTTCGTTAATCTCGAACAATCCTTAGATATGAGTCAGTCCATGGGTAGTTCGGATAGCCAAAACCATATGGTTGAGTCCCCTCTCGGGGGCGGCCTGAGTGACATAGATCTGTCCCTTTCCTGGGACGCTGAGGCCTCTTCTCGAGGCCCGGGCGAGTAAGGTGGAAGAGATGAGGAGGCGAATGGATGTTGAAGGCGGGCAGGAACTTCCCCCAATGGGTGAAGTGCCGGTTCCTTCGTGGTGATTCCTTGAGGAGGAAGGGAATCAGCCCGGACCTTCCTCTCAACGGAAATGGAGGGCCATATCTGGTAACCAAACGACGGTGAGTTGGGGAAACATCGTCCCTCATAATACCGACCGGAATGTCCAAAAGATGCTGAACCACTACATCTACGGTCCCTTTGGTTTGATCTGGCCGAACAGCGAGGATTCCATCATAAATCCCCCCGAGGGATGCAACCCCATCCATTACGCGCACGTCGAGAACGGGCTTAGGTTCCCCATTTCGGCCTTCATCTCAACAATATTGAACCGTCAGAACATAAGCCCGATTCAACTGACCCTGAATTCGTACGCCTCGATCTGCGCCTTCGTTGTTTTTTGTCGTTGCACCGGACATAGCCCAACCATAGCCAACTTCTCCGATCTCTACCAAATAAACCATTCGAGCAGGTCTTCCCCGGATGATGAGTTCAATTGCTTCTTTGTGAGTGCCAAAAACGGAAGGAAACTTATCGAAACGGCCTCATCGTTGTACGGGGCGGTCTGGAAGCAAAAATGGTGCTATGTGCACTCCGAGGAGGCATGGCCGGTGAGGAGGGTGCACAACCCAGAAGCGAGAAAGCTCTCCCTGGCCGGGCTAGGGTCGAGCAGCTGGACAAGAAAATGGGTGCTCGGCCACAAGGCGATGGGCCTATTGAGCACCATCTACTTGACCCAAAGAGGTTTTTAGTGAAGGCCGAGCTCTCGCCGGCCAGGCTTGACACCGAGCATGTTACCTTTGGTATCCAAAATTTATTGTATATGTATTTTCAAATTGTGGTGATGTATATTGATTTTGTTCTTGCACGGATTGTTCCTCGTTGCCTGGTCAATTTTATGTGCCTTGCAGACCTTCACGTACTTGAGATGGGGCGCATGAACTTGATATCCAAGGTGTCTGGCGGAAGGAGGAGACCATCTCCTCCCCCACAGAGGAGGCCTGAGCTCAAGCAGGGACTGCCCCCGCGGCAGCAGCCAGTGCTCCGAGAAGGGCAGGGCAAGCCCCTGGCTGGGAGGCGAATATCGACGTGGAGGAAACGCCTCTCGTTCGAAAGAGAAAGGTCCCCGACTCCACACCTTCGACGAAGACAGCTGGGCCAGCTCCGAAGAAGGCCGCCCCGAAATCGGCCAAAGGAAAGCGGCCGGCTGACGGCTTCGGCTACTGGTCAGAAGAGCTGGAGGTGTTGAATTACCCTGACGCCCCGGAGCCCCGCTTTGGCCCTATGTTCGGAGACCTTTCCGGCCAGAACATCCTCGGAGGAGGAAACAAAAAGCTGTCCATGAGGAGCTTCAGGAACGGTGTTTTTAAGGCTGACTAGATCATCCTCTCCGAGCTCGATGATGCCGAGCTGGCCCTCAGTATTGCTGAGGATATGAACACCCTCCAGCAAAGGGTGTTCCACGGCCTGCGTAGGCTGGAGGTCAGCCGAGAGCGCTGCGACAAAGCTGAAAGGGAGGCTCGAGTGAGTCGCCTCCAGGCTAACCTTAACGAGGAGCGGCAAAAGAACCAGGTCGCTCAATGAGAAATTGAGGAGGAGCGGAAGAAGACCCGCCAGCTGGAGGAGCGGATCGAAAAACTCGAGCTAGAATACAAGAAGAGGGAGTCCGAGCTGGAGCAGGAAAATACGCTCTTGAAGAAGAAGGCTAAGGATGCCTTTGCACAGGGCGAGGAGAGGGGCCGCCGTTCGATGAGGATTGAGTTGATGGCTTCGATCCCTGGCTTGGAGAAAGAAGCCGTGAAACGATTTGTCCGTGGACCGGTGTTCGAGTATGCCACCATCCTCCGCAGGGCGAACGACGCCACCCTCGGATTCGAAAGAGCCTTCAACTAGCTGAAGGCACGCGACGTTATCCCTCACTGATTTTCCTATGGAGAGCTACGACATTCATCTGAACGATGCCGAGGTGGAGGACGCCGAGGATGATGAGGCGTTGCCGGCGTACGAGGACGCAGAATTTTCTCAGGTCATCTCCATCGTGCAGAGGCAAGTCCGCAATGAGGAGCACAAACGCTTGGGGCAGCCTCTCTCTCCAGACGTGGAGCCCGACAACGCGATTATCGTGGACCAAGGAGGGTCCGAGATGGGGGCGACAAGCGCCCCGGCGAACAAGGGCGTGGTCGGTGTTAGAGGTGACCCGGCGATGGAGGCGGCGGTCGAAGAACTGGCCGAGGAGATAGATGGCACATAGGCACCTTATTTGATTTTGTGAAGTGGTGTAAGCTCGAGGAGGCGGTTTTTTGTTTTTGTTGTTTTTTTTTTCAACGAGGTGTAACTTCCTTATCAATCAATGAATTGCATTGTTTTATTTCCAACTTCATGTTCATCATCGAAGTATGATTTGTTAACATCGAAATTTAAGATCGATTTCAGACTTGAAAAATGTTGAAGATCAGATTTGCAAAAAATGTTTCAGTTTCACTGTTCATCGTCGAAATTCAAAATTTGGAAAATGAAAGACATGAAATAACATAGAATCATAAGAACTCAATAATCGAAACATCGATAACAAGTCGAATAAACAAGTACTCTCTGCTCGACCACGGTGTAATCATACATAGAACCTCTTAAGATTCGTGGCGTTCCAAGAACGGGGTAGTTCTTTTCCCGACATGTCCTCGAGGCGATAAGCGTTGTTTTTGCAGATTTTGATGACCTTAAACGGACCATCCCATTTAGGGTCCAACTTGCCCACCGGGCGAGAAACTTCGACCTTTTTAATGACAAGATCCCCGATTCGGAATGTTCGGGGATGGACATGGCGATTGTAAGCGCGCGCGGTGATGCCTAGAAGTTATCCATCATTCGCTTAGTATCGTGCCTTCTATCATCAGAGAAGTTGAGCTCGAATAGGCGAGCGTTGATGTTGGCGATTTCATCGAAGTGAGCTACCCGTGCAGAGCAGTGCAATACTTCGGCAGGTATGATAGCGTAGGACTCGTAGACCAAGGCATATGGTGTGTCACCCGTCGCAGTTCGAGGAGTAGTCCGGTAAGCCCAAAGGACGCCTGGGAGCTTGTCGGCCCAATTACCTCGTCTACTAGGGCGGTCTTGAGTCCGTGGAGGATCGTCCGGTTGGTGACTTCGACTTGTCCATTTGCCTGGGGGTTACCCACGGAGGTGAATCTCTGATCGATCCTAAGACTAGAGCACCACTCCTTCACCCGATGGCTCTGGAACTGAGTCCCGTTGTTCGAGATGATAACTCGGGGGAGTCCGAACCGGCAGATGATGTTTTTCCAAATGCAAATCTTGATAGTCGAATCTGTAATCTTTGCTATGGCCTCCGCCTCAGCCCACTTCGTGAAGTATTCGACAACAACAATGATGAACTTTCTCTGTCCGGGGGCCTGAGAGAACGGCCCGAGGATATCAATCCCCCACTGGTCGAATGACCATGAGATTTCAACATTCACCATGGGGGCAGTGGGCTAGTGAACGAGATTGGTGTGCATCTGGCAAGTTCGGCATCTTCGGACAAAGTTGAAACAATCTTGCACGAGGTTAGGCCAGAAGAACCTCGCCCGAGATATCTTCCTAGCCAGTGACCTCGGTCTGGTATGGTTTCTGTAACACCTCTGGTGTATCTCTTCGATCACCTCCCCTACCTACTGCTTGCTCAAATATCGTCGAGGGGGCCCGTCAAAGCTTTTCCTGAATAAGCGCCCCTGCCCGACGGGGTCCTCGGGGAGAGTGTCATTCTTCAAGTAGGCGATCAATTCGGTGATCCAATCCTCCGGGGGTTCGATGACGAGCACACCTAGTTCTGTTCCGGATCCAATCAAGGGCGACGCCGAGCTCAACACAGTTATACTCCTTTCTTTTGTCACCTTCACCGAGCTGGTAATTTTTGACAGTTGATCCGCCCTGTCATTTTCTGCTCGGGGGATCTGCTCAATCGTGAACCTGGCGAACTTCCCCTTCAACTTATTGATCTCGTCTAGGTACCGCGTCATCGACACCTCTCTGGTGTCGTAGTTCCCGTTGACCTTCTCGGCTACCAACTGCGAGTCGGTCAAAGCCACTAACTCACCCACGCCCTTGTCCAGGGCTATTTTCATTCCTGCGGCTGGGGCCTCGTATTCTGCTTCGTTGTTGGAGACGGGGAACTCCAAGTGGATAGCGAAATCGAGCTCATTGTCAAGCTCATCCCGCAGGTAGACACCGGCTCCTCCCCCAAAATTCATGGAGGACCCGTCGACCATGAGGATCCAAGGCGTCTTCGGGTCAGCCTTCGGTCTAGGAGACATTTCTACAACAAAATCTACCAGCACTTGGGCGTGAATAGCTGTGCGTGGTCGGAACTGAATGTCGAACTCCCCAAGCTCGACGGCCCACTTCACCATTCGACCAGAGACGTCGGGCTTAGTCAAGACCTGTCTCAATGGCTCGTTAGTCAGGACTATGATAGTGTGGGCCTGGAAATATTGCCTTAACTTTCGGGCTGAGTGTACCAGGTCAAGGGCAAGCTTCTCAATTTCCATGTAATTTCGTTCAGGACCCTGGAGCAGCTTACTTAAGTAATATACCGGTCGATGAACACGGTCGTCCACGTGATCTAGAACCGAACTGATGGCATTCGAGGATACCACCAAGTAGATGTGGAGGGGTCTCCTCGAAACTGGTTTTGATAGCAGGGGAGGTTCGGTCAGGTAGGCCTTTAATTTAAGGAGCGCTTGTTGGCATTCCTCAGTCCATTTCCAATCGGGGACCACCCTGAGTGCCTTAAAAAATGGGAGGTTCCAGTCGATTGAGCGGGATATGAACCTGTTGAGGGCAACTATGCGCCCTACTAACCTTTGGACCTCCTTCACCGACCTGGGAGGCTTGATGTCGAGGATGGCATGAATTTTTGAGGGATTGGCCTCGATCCCTCGATAGCTGACTATGTATCCGAGGAATTTCCCTCCACGGACCCCAAATGTGCACTTGTTGGCATTGAGTTTTAGACCATACTTCCGCAAAATGTCAAAAGCCCGAGCAAGGTGCCCCAGATGATCGGATTCCTTCTCGCTGCGTACTATCATGTCGTCGACATAGACCTCGACGGTCTTGCTGATCTCTTCCTTGAACATAGGATTTACGAGCCTCTGGTATGTAGCGTCGGCGTTCTTTAGTCCAAAGGGCATCACGAGGAAGCAGTATGTCCCCATTGAGACGACGAACGACGTCCTTCCGCGGTCCTCCTCAGCCATGTAGATTTGATAATAGCCCTGGAAGGCGTCCATCATGCTCATCAATTCGCATCCCGCTGTTGAGTCGACGAGCTGGTCAATTCGTGGGAGAGGGTAGTGGTCCTTCGGGCAGGCTTTGTTGAGATCGGTGAAGTCGTTGCACATCTGCCATCGACTGTCCCCTTTTGCCACCACGACCACATTGCACAGCCATTCGATGTACTGGATCTCGACGATGTACCCTGCGTCAAGCAGCCTTCTGACTTCCTCATCTATGATCCGATTACGCTCTTCGCAGAATATCCTCTTCTTTTGCCTCATGGGCCTGACTGAAGGATCGACGTTAAGGCGATGGACAATCACTTCAGGGTCAATCCCTGGAAAATCCGAAGCCTTCCAAGCGAAAACATCGGCGTTAGAGCGGAGAAAGTCGATCAACATGACCTCACTATGCGGATCGAGGCTCGTTCCAACCCTCGTGGTCTTAGTCGGGTCTCCCTCGACGAGCTCGACCGTTTTAAACTCTTCCGCGGGCGTGATCTTTCCCCCCTCGATCCTCCTCTTCGCAGGATTGGGCTCGGAGGATTCGAGGATGTCGATATGCGGAACTTTTGTGTTTTCGGGTCGGGGCGCCGGAATTTTCTTCCCTTCGACGGATGCTGTATAACACTTCCAAGCATCCAGAATCCGACACGTCACCTGTCCGACCCCAGAGGGGGTTGGAAATTTCATTTTTAGATGATATGTGGACACCACTTGCCCTGAAATGCATTAAGGGCAGGTCGCCCCAGGATGATGTTGTAAGCGAACGGGGCATCCACTATCAAGTACTGGATCATCAAAGTTTTCCTTCTCGGAGCTTCCCCCAGCGAGGTGGGTAGCTAGATCATTCCAAGAGGAACTACCTCGGACCCTCCGAATCCGAAGAGGGGGGTCTGCACGGGAGAGAGTGTGTAACCCCCCAAGTCCATTTTCGCGAATGTGCTGGCGAACAGGATGTTGGCGAAACTTCTGTTGTCGATTAGGGTCTTGGCCACAGAATAGTTGGCCACATCCAGGTTAATAACCATTGGGTAATCCGGCGCATCCTCGAGGCCTTCTGCCTTGGGGATGTGCGCAAGGTCTCGATCAAAGAATTCAACCAATTCCTCCTCTGACGACCCTGCTGATGTGATGGCGTTGACATGCAATCTCTCATAGTAGTATCGCTCCTCGATACGGTATCGGGCTTGGTCGAGGCACCTCTCCACATGTTTCCTCCTGCTCCTGGAGTCACCTCCACTTGGCCCTCCTGCAATGGTGTGGATCATTCCCCTGGTCGGGAGGTTATCTTGCGCGGTGGGTTGATTATCGGCCTGAGTAGAGGGTGTGTAGTCTCTTTGAGGGGAGCGGGTTCTATCCCTCTTCGGTGACCCAAATTCATTGTCCACGGAGGACGAGGAGTTGTGTTGGTGGCTGCTTTCGCCCTTGTGATCCTGTCCTTTCCTCTTCACGTACTTTTTGATCTCCGGGAAACCTTTGTCGATGAGGCGCAGTATTTCTTTCTTGAGGGCATAGCAGCGCTCGGTGTTGTGATTACCCACCTGTTTATGAAAAGCGCAATATTTATTTCCCCTCGGGGGGCTCCATCTTTGTCCTGGATCTTCCTCGGCCTCCGGAAGATCATAGGGTCACTGATATTAATGGTGGCGAAAATTTCCTTCCTCGACATCACCAACGGAGTGAGGTCGTTGTCTCGTCGGCGATCTTTCTTCTCCCCTAGCGTCCGGCCTCCTTTTGAACCTCATGTCCTCAACATTCATGTATTGTTGAGCGATGGACATAACCTTCTCCATGGTGGTCGGACGCTTTCTGGCCAAGTGGTCTGAGCACGCTTGATTCCATATTGCCCCCATAATAACGTCGAGGAGGAAGTCCATCTGGACACTCTCCACCTTAAGCAACTCGGTGTTGAACCGATTGAAGAAGTCCCTCAAGGACTCATTGTCCCTCTGCCGAATCTTGTGCAGGTGGGACGGAGGAAACTTAGCCAGGCTCTTCGTTTGGAAATGGTTGACGAATTTCATCGCTAAGTCGGCGAAACTTCTGATCAAACCGGGAGCTTGTCGGACGTACCATTGTGAGGCCGCGCCCTGGAATGTCGTAACCAGCAATTTTGCCGCAAAATCATCATTGATGATGTGCACGCGCATGGCGTGCTTGAACTGTATAAGGTGCTCCTTGGGGTTGGCTTCCCCATCGTATCGGGGCAGGTCGGTTCGGATTCTGACACCTCGGGGCGCCCGGGCCCGCTGAAGGTCGGGCAAAGAGGGTTTGTTTCATCGGGCGCAAAGTACCGCTGCGCCAATCCCTATCCGGAGCGATAAGACACTTCCTCGAGCTTTCGATTTAGGTCTTCCATTCGATGCGAAAGCTTCCCGACGTCGTCCCAGGATAGCTCCCCGCAGCGGACCTCATCGATTCTCCGCTAGATCTCTGTGGCCTGGTGGGAGATTTCCTCCAGGCATTCCCTGTGACTTCGAGCAGCGTTACCCGACGAGGCCCCCATGGAGGACTCGTCGACTTCCTCAGCAAGACAAGGAGAAGGTCGTCTTTCTCTCTGGGGCTCCCTTGGGATGGGAGCTCGCTCGCGCACGTGCGCGTCATCCCGCTCGGCGTCGGTTGCCCGAGCACCTCACGGGGGGCGAAATTCCTCCCTCAGCGAATGAGGGTCTTCTGCAGCGGCGGATGGGGAGGGGTTTGGGTTCCCCCTCTTGATTTCGCGCAAGAGCGCGTTGAACTGATCCGTCGTCAGAACGACGAGGTTCTGCCCGACGGGAGGTGCGGGCATTGCTCCAGTGACTGGCGGGTCAGTTTGGGGCGGAGCGTTGGAAGGCTCCGGGACGGGATGGGTGGTTTGCATCTCTGTCCCAGTCCGTCGTGTGTTTACCATTTTCTCACTCGTTTGAACACAGCCCCTTCCTCTAGCACCAAAAATGATGTGGTCGGATTTGATCCGTAGAACACGTCACTTCGGTCAAAGGTTTGGTCCGAGCAAGAATGTCCGAGTCTTGTTCAAAGTCCGAGTAAGGGAGTATGAATGCTGGTCGGGTCCTGTTCTGCAAGAGTGGAACACACGTGAACCTAGCCGGAAGTGTCTCCGGCGAAGACCCTCCGACGCTCAAGTTAGTATTCGAGCAGGTAATCGGAAAGCGATTAAGGAAGTAAGAGTGGATTAAGATGAGCTTACCCAATGAGCAATGTTGTTACACTATTTATAATAATTGGAATTGGATGGGCTGGACTAGGGTTAAACCGGCCCAGCCTTGTTGCTCGCTATTGGAACATTCCGTGGCACGCGCCGGGAGCGCGTCGAGTGCACGTGGTCAGAGATAGTTGTTCAGGTCACAACTTCGAGGATGGAATAAGGCCACTCCGAGAAAATAGAACCTGGCCGGATTCACAGTTAGACCACCCGAGTAGATTGGAGTGCTTGTCGTGGGCGTCATAGCCCCGAGGAGGCTAACAGGTCGAGGAGACTGACACTGGATCCTGATCGGACTTGACCTGACACGTGGCGACTCCAAGCTGGAGATTTGCGCTGAGCTGGAGTCGACGTTCGAGCTGAGCTGGCGAACACGTGGCCCGGGGCGGATTTAGCCACGTCAACTTTCAAATAGTATGTTATTCGATTGTCAATTTCGGAATTTTTAAAAATTGTAAGACAAAAAGTTAAACTTTGATCATTTCATTTATCATTTATCTTTTTGCTAAGATATTCTTATATTCAAAATAAAAATACATGCAAAAAGTTATTTTATCATAGCTCTTCGCAAATCATTTCTGATATATTTTCTATGCCCTCAAATATGTTCACGAGAAAGGTTCCCGGTTCACCAAAGTTATAGCAGAGACCATCATTCTAGTTCGACATATATATTGCAACTACCTTAAAACTCGTGTTGTGTTTGATATTAGTGTAAAAGCATAATATCATTTAAAATTTAATAATATACATTAAAATTGATTGCTACATATTTATAAAAGATAAAATAAAAAAGTAAATAGATCACAAATATAAAAAAAATTATATTTCGACCAGTAGCATAAATGAAAAATGACTATATATTAATATTATCATGAGATTCTCTTAATATTTTAAATATATTTATTCTCAAATTTTTGGTTAATTCTTGATTAATAAAAGTATAATAAAGAAAAACTTCTTTTTGAAACTTAACAATGAAACTTTTAATATCTCTTAAAATAATTAAAATAAAGACAATTTCAAAAATCATTAAATAATATATATAAAAATATAACATATATAAAAAAAATTAGAAATTGATTCAAAAAAAATATGATAGATTGAATATTAAAACTATATCAGGTAAACTAAAAAACAATACATAAAAGTATATAAGTATACAAATTAAGAAAAAAAATATGATTGATGATCCCCAAATCCGTGGCCGAACATGTAGGCCCGACCTTGCGAGGTATTGTCCAGCACCTTGAGATGGTGGGGTTTTGCCCTTTGATGAAAAGACATCACGTAAGGTGAGGGAGGGATTGAAACTTATAAGCTTGTCAAGGCCTTAAACTTCTTCCGATGTGAGACAAGAATATGGTATTATTAATGATGTATAAAATATCTAAATTACACAATGGAAAATCTAATATGTAAAATGAAATAAAATATTTAACATATATATATATATATATATGAATAATAAAATATCTAAAGTATATACAAATAAATAAGTTATATTCTAAAAAATGGTGCATAAAAAATAAAACGATAAGAATCTGAAGAGTCATACGTAAGAAAAAATATATATTACAAATTAAAAATTATTAAAGTCTCTTTCTCTCTCTCTCTCTCTCTCTATATATATATATATATTAATGATTGTTATTCTACTTTTTAGTTTATATTGTATATATTTTTTAAATATTTAATATATATATGTTTCTTATATATATCTTTTGAGATTTTAAAAATATTTATATTTTTTGTGGTACATTTTTTAAATTTTCATTTATATATTTTACTTTTTTGTAAAGTAATTTTTATAGTTTCTATATATATATATATATATATCTAAATATAAAAAAAATAACAATAATAATAATTTATAAATATAAATATTAATTTATTTTTATTTTTACATACGTATCATATTTTTCTAATATTCAATATATTCATTTTCATATTTGTTATACTTTTCGATATATTATATGATTATTTTAAGGGTTTACTCTAAATACATAAAATATAAATAATATTAATAATAGCGAGTGTTGGTGGCGTGGGCTAAGGTAGAGGTGTGAGCAGTGGAAGGAATGGGGAAAATTTTACTTATTTTAAATATTAAGCGGATAATTTTATAAATTTTTTGAGGTCATAGGTTGTTCGATAATATTAAGGGGGTTCTATGAATATTTCTTATGTGTTTTTTTAAGGTTGGAACTAAAATTGAATAAAAATGGGTTCCTATTGGATCATTAGATTTTTGAATCTAATGGTGCTGATTTTGTTGAGCCTTTTATCTTTGGGGCTAAACATAAAATTTTCTCATTACTTAAATTGAAACTAATTTTATGGCATTACATAATTTTTTAATTAAAAATTTTCTTATCTATTGTCTCAAAGTATTTTTCATTTTCTTTTTCTATTGAATTGGTTTGATAGTTTAATTCTACTTGATCTAGATTTTGGTTAAATGTTTTTAGGTACTTTGTCATATTTTGTTTCAATAAGTAGTTTACTGATATGGAATGAAATGCATTGTGTGTGTGTGTATATATATATATATCGGATGTATTATATATATTTTCTACCATTGATGGTTTGTTTTAGAATAATCCTTACTAATTGTATTCTAATACTTGATGAACCCATATCCGTACCTTCTACACGGTAGCCTCCCTGCGAGGTATTATCCCGCCTGCCGTGGATACTCTTGTGGTTCTCTTGAACCACGGTGGGGGTTTTGTCCCAAAAGGCGCTTCGCAATGAAGGAGAGGACTTGGGCTCTTATAGAGTACAAGTGACTCATCTCCAACTGATGTGGGACGTAAATATGCTTCATCAATACTTGATTTTTCTAATTTTATATATGATTCTTCTTATTATAATTATAATAAACCATAAATTTCTCAAATATGTATATTTGTAGAAATTATGAAATCTAGCATTCAAGTCACTTATCACATTCGTGATTTTATTGTTACAACATGTTACTTGTCGTTAGATATTCTATAAAATTTCCACATTCCATAATTAGTTAGCTTCCATCTTAATTTTCCTTTAATTCTTAAAATTTTGACTTTCATAATAAGTCACATAATCTTTCCCCAATCCCGATGAATTAGTCCAATTACTCGCCCCCCCTCCCCTCCCAAATTGGATATCAAATTGAGCTTTATTTGTCACAGCTCTTCCTTGATTTCATTCATAGATGTATCTTGGAGGTATATTTAATTGTGAAAGGTAATCTTTATTGTAATTGACATTTCGATGATGCATTAATGTATGCAAAGTTGATATTTGATTTCTTTTTGTTTTTCTATTGTTTTTTTTTCTTGAATTTTCTAAAGTTTATTAATTTTCTTTTCGACGTTGTTTTGTGTTTAGCCCATATCTAATTAAATTATTTAGAGTATTCTAAAGAATATGACCAAAGATGTATCTCAAATGGTCTGCAAGATGATAAATCAATAGCAATAAAAATCTATAATCTTTGAGAATTATAACTGACCAAACTATTTTAGAATAGATAAATACTTTGGAAATTAATTTATTATCATATTATATTATACATTTCATTATGCCATTACATAAAATATGATCACGATCAAATTGTTTATAATAAAATTAATGTATTAATTAATAATGGGACTAGCCATTATAATAAAATAGTAGAGCTTTTTTATGGCATTGGTCCCATTCATAAAAATAAATAAATTGTCACAATTTATAAAAGATAGTGGCTGATGACACAAATTACTCAATATTTGAATAAGTTATTCATTGTGTGTTCTTTATTGAGAACTAATACTAAAATTAATTTACTAAATATATTTTGGTCTTATTGGACATTTTAGTTTTGAAAGTTTTATTCTAATTTAATATTTCAAAATAAACATGTTTGTCATTTTATATTTGATTATGCTAAATTTCAGTATTTGCATGTGATAGTGGAAAGATGGTGTATTTTAATCTCTATTAACTCGATTATATTGGGTAAATCAATTTTTAAGAAGTAGTGAAACAAACAAGTCGAAGATAATTTGAAAACATTTGTTATTACTCCCATCTCAAACTTTTTACTCTTACTGGTTAATGTGTTTTAGTCTCAAAAAGTATATAACAAGTTTTTGAATAAATATTGAAATTTGAGTTTAAATAGAATGAGAAAGTTATTAACATAAATTCATGGCTTCAGGTATGTATTATAGTTTTTATTATATAATTTAATATTTACTCATGTGGATTGATACTATCATTGTTGTATGGAACATGCAATTAAAAAATTTCGAGAGAAAAAAATGATAAATATCGTAAAAGAAAAATTGAAAATGTTTACTCAATTTATTACTAAAATATTTTATAGTAGAGAGATAATCTATACAATTAAATAATATATATGTCTATTGTTTAATACATTTAATGCAATTTTAAGAATGCATTACTCTAAATAATAATTGATGAGGATGCATTAATGTTGAATATCCGTATTAACAAATTCTAAGCACATAAGATTAGTTTTTTTTTCCCTTTTTTTCCATAAATTTCACATTTCATATGTTGGATCGTCAATATTAAATCATGTTTTATTCTAAATATTATTATTTTAAATATGAATATTTTCTGTGCAACTAAATATAAAGATTTGTGGAAATTTGCGCAACTTCTATCATATTTGATATGATGAAAATAAGTCATATTTACATGAAATATTCTCTTTTTCTTATTTCAATAATTGAATTGTATTCAATAATTCTTTGTTTAATTATTTTGAATTTGTAATATCTGTAAAAGAGTCTCATTATTTATCTTATATCTTAAATTAAATATAATTTTTTTTAATTTGTAATTATCATCCTGCGCAGCACACAGGTTAAAAGAACTACTATCTAACATATATATTTAAGATGATGTTCACCTCATGTGCCCATCTTTTGTTTATGTAGTCAATGAGATGCACAGGTTGCCATTTCCTTTTTTTGGCCATATAAGATGTTTTCTATATTTAGATTTTCACTCTTTATTTTATATTAAATATTTCTATTACTAAAATTACCTAATACCATTATTTTTCAATATTATATCTTTAAGTCCATAAATGGCTCCTTATACTTAATTATTTTCTTAAATATAATTTATAATCATACTAATTGGTTTATTTTTTTAATTATTAACACTTTATCAATGTGCTCAGTTTTTTTGATTTTGTGTGTATATATATAGGGAAAAAAAATTATTTACCACCCAAAGTATGTGGGTTTTTACAATTTGTCATATATTTTTTTTTTTGTTTTACCGGTGCCCATCTAAACTTCATATTTTTTTTCAAATTACCATCCAAGTGCATATTCCGACGGAATCCAGGTGGAATATTTTGCCCTTATGAATGTCATGTAACAGATGCTGGGCAGAATATTCCATCGAAATATGAGCCTGGATGGTAATTTGTAAAAAACGTTGAGTTTAGATGTCAACCAGTAAAAACAAAAAAGTTCATAAAGCAAACTATAAAAACCCGCATACTTTGGTGGGTGGTAAATAATTTTTTTCCCTATATATATATATATATATATATATATATGCACATATAAGTTTCTCAATATGACAAGTTATGTATTAATTTTAATATTGATGTCTTTGATTATTGCTTAAAATCTAATATATATATATATATATATATATATTAAAAATAATATCCACCTTATGTGTCCATTTCTTACTTATGTGGACAATGAGGTGGGCAAGTCAGCCTTTCATTATTTTGCCATTTAAGGCATTTTCCATATTTATATTTTGACACTTTAGTTCACATTAAAATCTTTCCAAAATTAAAAGTATCTAATACCATTATTTTCAATAACATATCTCTAACTCCTTAATTTACTCCTTATGCTTAATCTAATCTATACTATTATATATTTGAGAAAGGTGTTTGACTCAAATTCATTCAATTTTGACCAAATTCTAATTTTCTAGAATTTTGATTTTTTTTAAAACAAAAAATATATGTTCAAAATACAAGATTCTCAAAAAGCACACAATCAAATAATATAAATAAAATTTGCTAATTACAAGTCAACCTACTAATTACAAGACAATAAATTGAGCAAATTTAATATAGGTGCATAATTAAGCAAATTTAAATTGAGCAAATTGAGCAAATTTAAATGAGCTCAATTTGCTCAATCAAATTTAATATAGGTGCATAATTGAGCAAATTTAAATTGAGCAAATTTATAAATTGAGCAAATTGAGCAAATTTAAATTGAGCAAATTTAAATGAGCTCAATTTGCTCAATCAAATTTAATATAGGTGCATAATTGAGCAAATTTAAATTGAGCAAATTTATAAATTGAGCAAATTGAGCAAATTTATAATTGAGCAAATTTAAATGAGCTCAATTTGCATAATTTCTTATTCTTATCGGCAATTTAATACATATAGGTGCATAAATAGGCACATCTTCAAATATAATTAAAAAGAACTTGAGTAGGTTCAAGCCATTTTTAAGTTTCCTATTTTTGTAATTGTGCATGTTGGTGCCTTTTGAGGTAAGTTTCCAAACTATTTTTACGTTTTCTATTTTTTTTTTCCTTTTTACGTTTTCTATTTTTTTGGTTTTTTATTTTTTGCAGTTGTGTTTGTTGATCCCTTTTGAGGCAAATATGTTGTGGCGATAATGTGACAAATTATACCAAAAGCTTTTCAAAATATTTCTGATTGCATATCATCGACTTATCTTTCAACGAGCTCTATGGAGATATTCCCTTCTCAATTTCAAAGTTGAAGCAGCTTGAGAATTTGTAAGTTAAAAATCAGCGTGATCGTCTTCCTATTTCCCTATTATTTATTTACAACTACCTATTGATTTATTGCATATTCAAGTTTGTTTACTAATATCGTAGTTATCACCCTCGACAGGATTTTAAAAAATAATCAGTTAATTGGTCGAATTCCCTCGACACTCTCTCAGATTCCTAACTTGAAAATTCTGTCAGTATCATTGTTATTATTTTTCATGTATTTTATTTCAGTTTTGATTATGAGCTATTTTGTGATGAAGTACTTTTAAAATTGATTGCTCTAGGGACTTGGCTCAGAACAAACTGAGTGGAGAAATATCAAGACTATTGAATTGGTACACCGTACACATATATGTATTAAAATAATATGTACTGTTCATAATTCTTCTATTAAAAATTTGCTTTTATTTTGTTGTGATTTTTTTATGAATAGTGATGGATTTACTTTACTTTGAATCTTTTTAGGATTAATGTCGATGATAGTTTTTTAAATTTGAATATTATAATTACTTTGATCATTAGAAATTTAAATCGCTACAATTGATCATCTATGTTATGAATAAGTAACACTTTAGTTATTTTGATGAATCTTTAGGTTAAATTTTGCTGAACAATATTTACTTAAGTGATTTTAGTTATTAAATATAACTTAAATTTGTGGCAAAATTTCACTGTTATAAAATTTTCATTAATTAAATGGGTTCTTTTTTGTAGTTCTAAGTACTGCAACAATACAAAAGACTAATGAATTTTGTCTTGGGGATCAATTAAGTCAATATTATTGCCTGGTCTATGAGAACTATACGGTGCATTTTCATGTGTGGACGATTGACGTCGTATCAAGTAGTAGAAATATACGTTGAACGCTTTCACATTTCAGAACTTGAAAATCCCCTCACCCCCTTCTTTTTCGGACTTAATTTCTACGATATATTTTTTT
Organism: Petrea volubilis; assembly: GCA_026212405.1. Classification (NCBI taxonomy): domain Eukaryota; kingdom Viridiplantae; phylum Streptophyta; class Magnoliopsida; order Lamiales; family Verbenaceae; genus Petrea; species Petrea volubilis. The sequence goes on along the minus strand of CM047873.1, from coordinate 26,681,393 downwards.
TCTACTACTTGATACGACATCAATCGTCCACACATGAAAATGCACCGTATAGTTCTCATAGACCAGGCAATAATATTGACTTAATTGATCCCCAAGACAAAATTCATTAGTCTTTTGTATTGTTGCAGTACTTAGAACTACAAAAAAGAACCCATTTAATTAATGAAAATTTTATAACAGTGAAATTTTGCCACAAATTTAAGTTATATTTAATAACTAAAATCACTTAGGTAAATGTTGTTCAGCAAAATTTAACCTAAAGATTCATCAAAATAACTAAAGTGTTACTTATTCATAACATAGATGATCAATTGTAGCGATTTAAATTTCTAATGATCAAAGTAATTTTAATATTCAAATTTAAAAAACTATCATCGACATTAATCCTAAAAAGATTCAAAGTAAAGTAAATCCATCACTATTCATAAAAAAATCACAACAAAATAAAAGCAAATTTTTAATAGAAGAATTATGAATAGTACATATTATTTTAATACATATATGTGTACGGTGTACCAATTCAATAGTCTTGATATTTCTCCACTCAGTTTGTTCTGAGCCAAGTCCCTAGAGCAATCAATTTTAAAAGTACTTCATCACAAAATAGCTCATAATCAAAACTGAAATAAAATACATGAAAAATAATAACAATGATACTGACAGAATTTTCAAGTTAGGAATCTGAGAGAGTGTCGAGGGAATTCAACCAATTAACTGATTATTTTTTAAAATCCTGTCGAGGGTGATAACTACGATATTAGTAAACAAACTTGAATATGCAATAAATCAATAGGTAGTTGCAAATAAATAATAGGGAAATAGGAAGACGATCACGCTGATTTTTTAACTTACAAATTCTCAAGCTGCTTCAACTTTGAAATTGAGAAGGGAATATCTCCATAGAGCTCGTTGAAAGATAAGTCGATGATATGTAATCAGAAATATTTTGAAAAGCTTTTTGTACAATTTGTCACATTATCACCACAACATATTTGCCTCAAAAGGGATCAACAAACACAACTGCAAAAAATAAAAAACCAAAAAAATAGAAAACGTAAAAAGGAAAACAAAATAGAAAACGTAAAAATAGTTTGGAAACTTACCTCAAAAGGCACCAACATGCACAATTACAAAAATAGGAAACGTAAAAATGGCTTGAACCTACTCAAGTTCCTTTTAATTATATTTGAAGATGTGCCTATTTATGCACCTATATGTATTAAATTGCCGATAAGAATAAGAAATTATGCAAATTGAGCAAATTGAGCTCATTTAAATTTGCTCAATTTGCTCAATTTATAAATTTGCTCAATTTAAATTTGCTCAATTATACACCTATATTAAATTTGATTGAGCAAATTGAGCTCATTTAAATTTGCTCAATTTGCTCAATTTATAAATTTGCTCAATTTAAATTTGCTCAATTATGCACCTATATTAAATTTGATTGAGCAAATTGAGCTCATTTAAATTTGCTTAATTTGCTCAATTTAAATTTGCTCAATTTGCTCAATTTAAATTTGCTCAATTATGCACCTATATTAAATTTGATTGAGCAAATTGAGCTCATTTAAATTTGCTTAATTATGCACCTATATTAAATTTGCTCAATTTATTGTCTTGTAATTAGTAGGTTGACTTGTAATTAGCAAATTTTATTTATTTATTTGATTGTGTGCTTTTTGAGAATCTTGTATTTTGAACATATATTTTTTATTTTAAAAAAAATCAAAATTCTAGAAAATTAGAATTTGGTCAAAATTGAATGAATTTGAGTCAAACACCTTTCTCAAATATATAATAGTATAGATTATCTAATAATATTTCTTTTGGTTTATGAGTATGTATGTGTGTGTGTATGTATGTATGTATGTATGTGTGATGTATGTGTGTGAGTGTGTGTGTATCAAAATCATACACTCTTCATGTTTTTAGATTTATGAAAAGACACTGAGGATATTGAGGTTGTAGTTTAAAGAATAAAATATTAAAATTTAATAAGCTCTCTTACAAAAATAAAAGTGACCCCAAATTATTTTTATTTGGATTTTTATATCTGACTTTCTAATTTTATATATAAATCCCCTCAAATCGTAAATTTCTCAAGTCATTGCATTATGTATAAACATATATACATGGAATTTAGCCATTCAACCACTAATTAATGTCACATTCATGTTTCTATTCTTACAATGCTTTAATTCTTATTAGGGCAATCTATAATTTATCCTATATTCTATAATTAGTTCATTTCATCTAATATTTTCTTAAATTGGTATATGAAAGCTTTTATTTTAGGTGGCACAATAACTGAGCCAATCAATCTCTCAAAATCAATCTCAATTTCTTATATTATTCCGATAATTTTTTTTTATTTAGTTACTTTCCTAATTTTTCATTGGAAGCATCCCATTTTCAGTTTATCTATACTAAAATTCATGCCTTTCATAATAACTGACATAATGTTCCCCCTATCAACCCCTACCTGCAAATTGGATATCAAATTAAGCTCTCTTTTGTTTTCTGCAAGAAATGTATTTGGGGGCATATCTAATTGTGGATGACCTTTGATTATGATAATCAAATTCACAATTTGAGAAATTATTAGTGCGCAGGAAAGTTGATTTTTGATTTTTTTTTTCATTTCTCTTTTTGTTTGTTGCAGAAAAGATATTGTATGAGACATTAACATAATATCCTTTTCTATTTTGAGTTTTTCTTTTTAACTTTGAATTAAAGTTTATTGTTTTTTTCTTTTCGGTGTTCAAATTATTTTATGATAGGAAAAATATTTTGGAAGATCAATTGATTTTATATTCATTTATTCAATATGTAATTTCTAAAATCAAATGCATTTGGTGTCTGTAACATTTAGATTATTGATTTTTCAACTCGATTATGTAGTTATGTAATGTGAGGTGATTCTTTTATTGTATTTCTTGATGCATAAAAATGTTTGGTGTGATTGATATATCTTATCGAAAACATAGAAAATGGTTGAAAAGAAGTTTTTTACTTTTTTATTTTTTGGTTGATTAATCTTAATCAGGTTGAAATGATGATGAATTTACATGCATTACATAATAGTTTATTGTTACACTTTTCTGACCCCTCTTAATGCACATTGCATAAATTCTGTCAATTTTTTTCAAACTTGTAATTATTGATTTTTTTTCAATTAGTAATGCCCCCAATATATCCCCACAAATTATAATATCTTATTTAGCCATAAATTTACAAAATAATTATGAGTCAAAAAATAATTTAAATTAAATTGTGTAATATCCTAATTCAATTTTATTGTGGAAAAGTATAATAATTATGTAAATCATTATGCAATTTTTTAATGATTAGATCATACTTACAAGTGCAAATATATAAAAGACAAAGTTCTAAAATTATATTATTTCTAACTAAATATTTATAATTTCGTACAACAACAACAAACTCGTTAAAATATAAGGAAAAGATTAAATGTATATTTTTCCAGATGATATCAAATTATATTAAAAATGTGATATTAATATATTTATTTATTAAAACAAAAATAGAAATACGTTCTTATTTTCGGTATATTGCTTATGTGTTGTTTAGGTAGATAAGTTATATTATTCATTTTTGCCATATAGGTAGTTTTAGATTTAGTCTCTTTTAAGTTTCATAAGTTGCCTCTTCCAAAAAAAAAAAAACCAAAAACAAAAGTTCATAAGGTACATTTTTTTAATTATTGTTTTCCGTATTTCAATTGTCTCTCTTTGCTTGCTCTTCATAATATCAGTTAATCCATTTTTACTTTAGAGATCCTATTCATTGATATATTCATCATTTTATATATCTGTGAAAATATATTTAAAACTCACATAAATTTAAAATTATATTTGTAACAATTTTTTCTTTGTGAATTACTTTTGCTTAAATTATATATTATATCAGTGTCTCACAACATTCGATAAATAGATTTAATCTTGCAAACAAAAAAGCTAAACATTATTATTTTGGTAACAAAAGTAATATTTTTCAAACAAACAAGCTAAATATTATTATTTTGGCAATAAAAATAATATGTTGCAAATAAAGAAAATGCTCATTAAGAAAATGAATTGCTAGTAAATATGGGCTAACCATTCAAATTGTGCTATCTTGTCAAGTAAGCATGGCAAAAGACTTTCCCTTGAACCCATAAATAGGGGTCTTCTCTACAAGCCAAATTGCTATATCTCATATGAAGAAGATGAATTACTTTTGATAAAACCATATGCTTTATTACTGCAAATGTACTTTTGGTAAAATTTTGGATATCTTTTTGTATTGGAAGATAAAAATATATAAGTTCATATGATTTATTAATAAAAAGTATCCCTAATATAATCATAATGTCAATTTTTTATCTCATACTTCCTTTGTGTAAAAATGAATCGAGGAAAAAAAAATTGATTCACCAAAGAACAAGTAAAATGAAACTTTTAAATTTTAAACAAAGTGAGTTAATCAATTTTAGATTTTAATTAATGTTAAAAAATAGAATATCGTGACATGTACCAATATTTTAATTTATTAATTAAACAAAATGTGTTTTCTTATATGATTAGTAAACTTAAAATACAACATTATAACAGAATAATAATATCCCGCGCAACGCACTGGGTTTAAAACTAGTTAATTCATAAATTTCGACTTATAAGATAGCATAGAAACAAGGTTGCTATTGTACTTTTTTTTATGGGAATATTGTACTAGTTGCACTATAAGAAAAATAGCTTTTCGTTATGAAATTTTTTACTATACTTTTTAAAAAATTGCAAGTAAAAAAATTATTAAACAAGATATTTAACATCATCCAACTGTAACAAATTAAAAAATAGAAAAGAAAAGAAAAGAAAAGAAAAGAAAAGAAAAGAAAACTTACATAATTTATCAAATTTTTGGGTCCCCAAAATTATAGCACAATTCTTGAACGGAGCCTTAACAACTTCAGCATAAAAATAGTTTCAATTTCCTTTACTTAATTCACTACTAGAATATGGAACCCTTTCTAAAATATTTGAATTTTATATCAGATCACATATGAAACAATATATTTTTTTAAAATTTATCATTGAATTGAGCTAATTATATATTAACTATATATTTTCAAAAGAAAAAAGCTTAATATTGTACTATTGTTTTATGGGAATATTGTACTAGCTGCACTATAAGAAAAATAGCTTGTTGCTATGAAATTTTTTACTATACTTCTTAAAATATTGTAAAAGATGGTAATTTACTACGAAACTTTGACCGTAGCTAAGAATTAAGTAATAAGATAATTATTCACTACAAAATTTAAATCATAGCAAATGATCAAGTAATAAGATGGTTATTTACTACAAAATTAAGATCATAAGAAATGAATAAGTAAAAAAAAATAAAATATTATTTACTACAGAATTCAGACTGTAGCAAGTAAAAAAATATTAAACTAGATATTTTAACATGATCCAATTGTAACAAATTAAAAAAAGAAAAAAAGAAAAGAAAACTTACATAATTTATCAAATTTTTGGTCCCCCAAATTCTAGCAGAATTTTTGAATAGAATCCTAACAACTTCGGCATAAAAATAATTTCAATTACCTTTACTTAATTCACTACTAGAATATGACACCCTTTTCCAGAATATTTGAATTTTATATTAGATCACATATGAAAAAAATATAATTTTTTGAAATTTGTCATTGAATTGAGGTAATCATATATTAACTATATATTTTTAAATTTATTTCAATTATTAATATTTTTGACTAATATAATATATTTAACTATTAAAGACATATCATTTAAACTTGAGAGCCATTTGCATGTAACACCCCGAAATTTATGATTCAGAATTTGTTTACTTTGATACTTTTACAGTCTATTGCAACTGCTTATTTGATCAATTACTTTAATAGTAATGATGAAATTAATGAGGAATTTAAGTTTTAGGATTTCAAATTAACCCCATGCATGTACCCAACTGAATAACTTTTAATTTTTTGGCGAAAATTATAATGAAAAATTCTATCAAAAAATAAAAAAAATATATATTTTATATTTTCAAGTAAATATCCAAAAAAAATAATAATTTTATTTTCAAGTGGAAATTCAACAGGAAATTTCCCCAAAATAAAAAAATTATTATTTTTTAATTTTTCCCAAAAATTCCACGGGAAATTCCGCAATTTAAATTATAGGGAGATATTAGGGCCATATTTAGGCCTTCCCTCTACTTCAACAGATGCATTATTATCACAACATAAATTATAGACAGAAATATGGTGTCTTTATATTTGGATCACATGACACATTTTGAAGAGTTAAAGGTTTAGTTGTGGAAGGTAAAGAGAATAAGCCAATATGAGTTCACTACACAAAAAAAAAAAGAAAAAAAAAAGCATTTTAAGTAACAAAGCAAAGGTAACAAATGTATATTTTATCACTAAAATTAGACTTTTGGTCACAAAATATGATTTTTGTTATCAAAATGTTACTTTTTAGTGATGATAATGACAATTCATTACAAAAGGCAATATTTTGTTATCAAAAGTCAAACTTTAGTAACAATTAGGGATATTTGTTATGAAAATTAAGGTATTGTTACCGAAAATTTACTTTTTAATAACAAATAGGTATATTAATTACGAATAGTGTAGTGTTGTCACTAAAAGCAGTTTTTATTTGTGGGAATTTTGAAATTTGTTATAAAACTTTAGATATGATTGATATAATATATACTTTGTTACAGAGTATTAAGGTTTTTTAACAAACACTTTATGTTTTGGTGTCAATGAGCTATTGAAACCCGTTTGGATATGCTTTTTTTAGAGAAGAAGCACTTATATGATATTCAATTTATAATTATCATAAATTTGGATGTACTTTGATATTTAAAAGATTTTTAAATAACCGCTTTATGTCTTTGACATCAATAGACTATTGAAACCCGTTTGAATGTGCTTGTTTTAGAGAAGAAAAATTTATTTTTTGAAAAAAAAATAGCACTTCAGTGAATAAAAAAAGTGTTTGGATGTATATTAAAATTTCATTTGTAATTTTGATTTTCGCCATGCTTCTTTGTAGTGGCTAAAAAAAATTAAAAATTAATAAATTAAAAACTAAAAAAATTAGTAAGATTAATAAAACTTGTTCACATAATTTTATATATATATATATATATATAGTCACACATAATCTTAGTTATAGTTAAATATCGTACATGTAAAATATTTGGCATTCAACGCACACATACATGTTTCAAAAATATTTTTCAAAATTTACGATGATAAAATTGGCTAAATATTATGCAAACGGCTATTACACAATTTATTAAAAGTACAAACATAATACGGAAGTGAAAATATATTCGAGAGTAAAAAATATGACTTATTTTGATATTATGTTCACATAAATTATGTTTTTTATATAATATATATAATAAAAAAAAGATTATTTAAAATTATTCAATAAATTATTTAATTTATAATCATCATATAAATTATATATACTTATTTATATAGTTACTAATATTTTTATGAGTATTACAAATTTTGTTATTTATGTGACATTCAATTTATAATTATCATAAATTTTGATATATTATACCAATAAATACTTTTATATATTATAAATTTTGAAAAGAATTAAATAAATTTTCATAAAATGAAAGTATTATTTTTTCAATTATTATACAGAATATGGCATATTAAACATTGTTATATTAAAAACTATGAATATTATTCCGTTAAGTTCAGAATATGTATGAAAAACAAAATTATTTTTTAATTATTTCTATGAATGAGTACTACATAAAGAGTATAATACATGTTTTTAACTAACAAAACTCTTAGAATTATTTGAATTTATATAATTAATACATAATTAATTAACTAACTAAAAGAATTAAAATTAATTAACGGAGGTAGAAAACAAATAAGAATAATAAAATGTCAAAACTATCAATAAAATAACACCTAGAGCAGGGGCAACCCTTGGAGAAATTATGCACGAGGTCAGGAGTTCGAATTTCTCCAACGACAAAGGAAAAAAATTCTAATCGGGTCAGCGCATAGGTGAGGGTTCGGCACGTGGGTTGGGTCCTCTTTTAGCTTTTTTGTGACAAAAATCTTTTGTTATAACAAAATACCTTTTTGTAACAAAAAATGTAATTCGTTACAAAAAAAACAAAAAATGTAATTCGTTACAAAAAAATCGTTACAAGAACTTTTAGCGACAGGCTTTATGAGATGAACTTTGGTAACGAAAATATTTGTTACCAAAAGTTATAGTGACAAAAAATAGATTTCTTGTAACAAAATCTTTCGTTACAAAAGGTCATTTTTTTTGCAGTGGTTATAGGGAGAGCATTAGCATTACCAACCACTATATGATGATATCCTCACCACCATCATACTCCGAGTGCAGTGATAAATTTTGAAGATCATTGGAAATATGATGAGACGCTCCTGAATCAAGAAGCCACTTAGGAGATGAACCAGTGGAAGTAAGTGCAACATTGGCATGAGGCACACAAGAGGCCTATTGTGTTTGAGATGAATTGGTCTATTGCATCCATGGAAAGAGCCTGAGAAGACATTGGCATGTTTTCACCGTGTGACCTAGGATGTCACACAACTGACAGATCACGTGATTCAGTTTGCACACCCATCTTTGTTTGAATTTCGTGGTTGATTAGAAGAGTTTCCAAATTTACCTGGTCTAAAGGTTCTGTTCAGATTCAGATTTCCTTGCTTTTGAGAAACATTAGCTGGGATTGGTGTTTGAATGGCAGCTTTCTTTCTATTTCAACTAGATTCAAAATCTAAAATTTTCTGGTGTAATTCTTCTAGAAAGATCGGTTTTGTCTCTTGCTTGAATTGGCATAGATATAAGGTCATAATCTAAAGGTAAACCATTCAAAATACGGAGGACAAGATCATCTAGTGCACTGGGAGGGCCGGCATTTGCTAGTTGATTAGAAAGTTGATGGATATTTTTGTTAGATTCACATAGGTCCCGGGACGTATACGCAGCGGAATATTAAAAATTTCATATAAACATATAACACATTATATGCTAATTATATTTGTCCCGTGACTATTGTGACGCGGATCTACTATGCAAATTAATAACCAAATCGTTTAAACAAGTTTAGTGGTTTTAATTACCTTTTAGCACTCCTGTTGTCGTAGGGAATAGAGCGTATTCAAATACGCGGCTTACGTTCCCAAACTGTCACGAACCGTTCGCGCTTTCGTAGGAATCCAATCGTTTTCCCTCTAAGCGTATCCACACGTTAACCACACCACGATTTAAATCCTATGCAAGACTTGGATTTAAACCGAAATATATGTATGAATTCATACTAACACTTAGTATATGGGACTATGAAAAGAAGGTGGATATGTTGTAAGCTAACTTTAATCTATTGTTTATCAATTAAACAATAAACTAAAGTTATTAACCTAACCAAGAAAATAGATGGTGATTGGCTAGAGATGAGAAGAAAAGAAGACCACAAAGAACTCTTCTTTTTATGTACATTCACGTGGGTTTGGCCTTGGCTTTTATAGCCAATAGTGGCCGGCCAAATTTGAGTCCAATTTGGACTCAAATTTCTCCTTCTCCATTCTTTAGTATCTCTATTTCCTTGGTATCTTTGATTGCTAGAATCTATCTATTAACTATAAGATTTATCTCATAGTCTTATAGTTAAATTAAAATTCCAGAATTAAATTGAAATATTAAATTAATTCATAATTAATTCAATTCTAATTTCAATTTAATCCCCAAATTAAAATCATATTTTAATTTGGTCAATAATTGAAAACTTATTTCAATTTAGTACTTAAATTAAAATCAAATTTTAATTTAGTCCTAAATTGAAATCTTATTTCAATTAATAAATCAATTGAAATCTAATTTCAAATCAATTTCATTAATTGATTCTTAATCAATTAATTTCCAAATCAATTTCCCAAATTGATTCCTATCCACTAATTTAATGAGATAGGTCAATTGAATTAGCCCTCAATTCAATTGATCTCATTAATCAATTCAATTTGATTAATCACTATTAATCAATTCATATACTTGTGTGCTTGGTCAACTATTGTGTGTGACCCCTTAGGTTCACCAATCGATTAGCGACGGGCTTGCAATCAAAGCAACATTTTAGATAATAAAATTATCTATGATTAATTAAACTCCTTTAATCAATCACCATTTTATTAGAACCCTTTCTAATTAATGGTCCCCATCCATCGTGGTCGATGTCTTGCAACAAGCCCACGAATACCTAGTCAATAGGTGAAGTATTAGCGCGAACCTTTCTACTTATGACTTACCGTGCAAATACGGTCCCTTCGTTGTCTAGTTTTCCGATTGAGGTTTGAGACATGGGATTTGAGAAATCCTATTAACCTCAATTCTCATAATTCCATTTAAATAGTCCATTTGACAATTGACTTAGAAAACTCATTTCCTAATCATTGTCCTCCACCTTGCGCAAGGATTTAAGTGGACTAATTAAAATAGAATATATGAAAAAACTCACTCGCTCAACTAGGCGAGCAACGAATCCTTTATTGACTTTCACTAGTCTCTATATATGGGAGACCTATACCCAATATAGGAGTACTAAGACTTGCCATGGAGTCGACGCCTATATCAAAGTATAAATGCCCATATACAAGACTACTATGAAATCTCAAGTCTAAGGACTAGTTAAAGCACGTCATAAGCTTGGAAACTTTCCTAATTCTTTTATTCCCATTTAGGAGTTTCCATGTGGGATCCTCAGTGAACTCATTCCCTAATGAGCACCCATTTATGCATACGAGTGTCACTACACTCGATGTCCATGAAACAAGACATCCTCCCATTTGAGATACGTCATAAATGCAAGTCTTTTAGTGAGTCAGGTCGATACCCCAGTCTCTATTAGACTCAATAACTTGGAGTAATTTTGATCACGCCTTAGAGACTTGTTTCAAGACTTCCATCTCTATGTGAAGCCAAGTCCCATAGCTTAAATGTGATCATGGAGATTCAACCACATATATTAAATATAAATAATATAACTAATGCTATGTGATGAAGATGGCCATAAAGTGTGAAACTTCCAATTTATTATTTAATCAAATAGACTGTTTGATACAAAGAGTAATTAACAAGCTAAAACATATTGGCTTGCTGGGCACTACTCTAACAATCTCCCACTTGCCCTAAACCCAATCACCCATAGTCGTAAGTCCCATCTTCCCAAGATGTGCTTCAAAGACCTTTTGGCTGAGAGGTTTAGTAAATGGGTCTGCTATGTTCTCCGCTGACGCGACTCTATCCACTCTTATGTCGCCTCTACCAATGATCTCTCTGATCAGGTGGTATCTCCTTATTATGTGCTTGGATCTTTGATGAGATCTTGGTTCCTTTGCTTGAGCAATCGCACCATTGTTGTCACAATAGACAACTACTGGATTGGCTATGCCAGGAACAACATCCAACTCTTGGATGAAGTTTTTCATCCAAACACCCTCTTTTGCCGCTTCGGCCGCGGCAATGTACTCTGCCTCAGTGGTTGAATCAGCTGTGGTTTCCTGTTTGGAACTTTTCCAACTAACCGCGCCACCATTAAGACAGAATACATATCCTGAAACAGATTTTGAATCGTCCACATCCGATTGAAAACTAGAATCGGTATATCCCTCGAGTTTCAATTCTCCATTCCCGCCATAGACAAGGAACAAATCCTTAGTTCTTCTCAAGTACTTTAGGATTGTCTTGACCGCGGACCAGTGACTTTCACCGGGATTAGACTGGAATCGACTAGTTACACCTAAGGCGTATGCAACGTCCGGTCTAGTACATAGCATAGCATACATTATGCTTCCAATTGCGGATGCATAAGGTATACGAGACATCCTTTCCTTCTCTTCATCAGTGTGTGGGCACATTGACTTAGAAAGGGCAACCCCATGTCTCATGGGCAAGAATCCTCTCTTGGATTCTTCCATACTGAATCTTTTCAGTATTTTATCTATGTACGTTGATTGTGAGAGCCCGATCATTCTTCTCGATCTATCTCTATAGATCTTGACACCTAGAACGAACGAGGCTTCTCCTAAATCCTTCATAGAGAATTGCGTGGACAACCAAACTTTAGTTGACTCCATAGCATCTATCTCATTCCCAATGAGAAGAATGTCATCAACATAAAGCACTAAAAACTGAATGGCCCTCCCACTAGCTTTCTTGTAAACGCAGGGTTCATACACATTTTTGATAAAGCCAAATGATTTGACTGTCTCATCAAAACGTATATTCCAACTTCGGGACGCCTGTTTGAGTCCGTAAATGGATCTCTGGAGTTTGCAAACCTTTTGCTCATTCCCCTTGGATATGAAACCACTTGGTTGCTCCATGTAGATATCCTTATCAATATCTCCATTGAGAAAAGCCGTTTTCACATCCATTTGCCATATCTCGTAATCATAGTACGCAGCTATGGCTAGCATTATCCGAATGGATTTAGGCATTGCGACTGGTGAAAAGGTTTCCTCAAAGTCTATTCCAGGCCTTTGAGTGTATCCTTTTGCAACTAATCTAGCCTTATAGGTCACTACCTCTCCATTAGCTCCAAGCTTACGCTTGTAGATCCATTTGCATCCAACAGGCATAACACCTTTAGGTGGATCCACCAAAGTCCATACTTTGTTGGAGTACATGGAGTCCATTTCGGATTGCATGGCATCTTGCCATTTTCCCGAATCTATGTCTGACACAGCCTCATCGTAAGTTTTCGGATCACTATCCGTCTGACCAGTCTCAACTAAGAGATTTAGTCGTTCAGGCGCTTTAGGAGTCCTTTCGGATCTCCGAGGAAGTGCATTTACTGCTTGGGATTCGGCTTGTGATGATGCTTTTACTGCTTGTGGGATCGAAGCCTCTTCTTGAATTTCATCAAGATCTATAGTCCCGCCATTTCTATCTAATAGAAATTGTCTTTCCAAAAAGACAGCGTTTCTCGAAACGAACACCTTTCGTTCAGTTGGATCATAGAAATAATATCCTATTGAATTCTTAGGATATCCCACAAAAGTGCATAGGGTGGATTTTGAATCCAATTTATCTCCCACTAACTTCTTAACGTAAGTGGGACACCCCCAAATCTTCAAGTAAGAATAAGAGGGTGGTTTTCCACGCCACATCTCATATGGCGTTTTGGGCACTACCTTGGAGGGTACTAAATTAAGTATCCTCGCAGCGGTTTCTAGAGCAAAACCCCAAAAGGAAGGAGGAACGGTTGTGAAACTCATCATGGACCGCACCATATCTAATAAAGTGCGATTCCTTCGCTCGGAAACCCCATTGAGTTGGGGTGTGCCTGGCGGAGTCCACTGTGAGAGAATCCCATTCTCTCTTAGATAACCTAGGAATTCGTCGCTTAAATATTCACGACCTCGATCTGATCGAAGCGCTTTTATTTTTCGACCCGTTTGGTTCTCAACCTCACTTTTAAATTCCTTGAACTTTTCAAAAGCCTCGGATTTATGCTTCATCAAGTATATATATCCGAAACGACTAAAGTCATCTGTAAACGTGATGAAGTATTGAGATCCATCTCGCGCACTAACACTTAGTGGGCCACACACATCCGTATGGATCAAATCCAATGGATTTTTGGTTCGCTCAACTTGCCCTTTAAAAGGGGACTTAGTCATTTTTCCCTTAAGACAAGATTCACAAGTGGTTAATTCCTCTAGTTCATCCAAAGAGATTATATGCCCAAGTCTAGCGTGCCATAGTTGTGCTAGGCTTAAGTTATCTCTTTTACGTTTGTTTTCTTGTTGAACATTTAGAATAGTATTAGGCGTGTTAGTTAAATAAAGTCCATTTTGGAGAGTTCCAAGTGAAAGAAAAGAACTATTCTTTATTAGATAAAAATTTCCACCTCTGATTGAGAATTCAAAACCCTCATTATCAAGTACAGAAATGAAAATTAAGTTTTTCACTAAACTAGGAACATAAAGGACATTATTCAAAACAAGCCTATTACTATTTTCTAAAACTAAGTGAACTAGTCCTATTGCCTTAGCAGCAACTCTTGCTCCATTTCCAAGCGATAGGACATACTCTCCTTCACTTAGCTCCCGCGTTCTTGTCATCACCTGCAAATCATTGCATAGATGAGCAACACAGCCGGTATCCAATACCCAAGAACTTGCGTTAATCGAAAGATTAACCTCAACAAGAAACATACCGTTCTTTTGGAGAGATGCAAGATACTCCTTGCAATTCCTCTTCCAATGCCCTGGCTTCTTGCAGTGAAAACAGACATCCTCTGCCTTGCTATTTTTGGCCTTTTTGGCTTTCGCCTTTTTCTTGATCCCACCGGTTGCTTTCATCGGTTTCTTGCCTTTATTGGAACTCTTTCCCTTTCCTTTCTTTGACTTTACAGTCTTAGAAGAGGAGGCAACCATTAGCACCGGCCTGTCCTTTTTCATAGTGGATTCTGCAGTGACCAACTTGTTAATCAACTCTTCAATAGGTACATGCATACCGTGCATATTGAAGTTGACCACAAATTGGCTGAAGGAGCTCGGTAAAGACTGTAAGATCAAATCTATTTGAAGCTCAGGGTCCACGATCACGTTCATCTGTGTTAATTTTTCGATAAGACCCAACATTTTGATACCGTGATCGCGAACACTGGACCCCTCAGTCATTTTTAGATTGAACAGCTCTTGTGATGTAGCATAACGCTCAAATCTATATGACGTTTTATAGATCTCATCTAAACGCCTATAGATATCAGAGGCATGCTTCATATGCTCATGCTGTTTTTGGAGCTCGTTTGACATTGTTGCCAACATCAAACACCTCACTTTGAGGTCATCAACTTTCCACTTGGCAACTCTTGCCTGCTCCTCCTCAGGAGCATCGTCTGGGATATCCAGTGGAGGATCCTCGAATAGGACATAGGTTCTTTCCTTTGAATCCAAGACTATCTTGAGATTCCTTAGCCAATCAGCATAGTTTGGGCCAGTAAGTTTATTAGCTTCGAGGTTTGTGTGAAGTGGGTTTTTAGCCATTTTGCAGATAGTATCAATTAATCTACACATAGAGAAGCGGAGAACCTTTTAGCATTCATTCGATTAAAATAATATGTAAATATGATATGGTCCTTCTATCATAAGTTACCTCCCACTATTTTATCAAATCCTATGACCCTCACATAGGAATTCGAAGAAAACATATTTTCTTTAATGGGTATCAAGATCCTTAAGCATTATCCTTGGACCCACGACTCGTGAGACATCCAATATAATCTTAAGGTAGGCAACTTCCTTGCCAATTGCATCTCTATGCAACTCTTGATTTATTTTGCCTCACTTTTCACATGGACCCACGACTCGTGAGACATCCATGCTACTAGATGTTAAGTTGGACCCATCAATTATAGTCTTATTACCTTAATTATGATCATGCCACGACTCGTGAGACCATGTCATAATAAAGATAATAAAAACACGTAACTCTTTACTTAGACATCAATCTTGGCTTTTCAAAGAATATTACATTCCACGACTCGTGAGACAATGCAATAGCCATGATAGCAATCACAAGTTGATGCCTATTGATGGAAGGCATGGGCCATTAAAATTCCTTTTAATGTTTGCCCATTTTAACTTAATATTAAAAAACTTAAACATTTTAAGTAAGGGTTTCTTGTAGGTAATAACCAAGACCTCATCATTCAATTTATTATCTTGCCTTAATTATCTAACATGCATCACATGTATCACATAGATAATATAAAGCATAATAAATTAACCTAGCATGCTCCTAAAGTGGATGATCATGAGCCATAAGTCCTATGCGATCCATGAGAGCCAATCATGGATCAATTGGTCAATCTAGGGTGTGTAAGAGATTTAAATGATAATAGATCCTATCTATTACATAAATGTATCCCCATACATTCATGGGTCTTGAATGCTTCTTACCTCCAAACTCCTTGCTTTCTTGAAAAGTCCTTCTCCTAAGAACTATCCTCACTTCTTAAATATTTCCTACTCTCATTACATCAAGGAAAATATAAAGGGAGCTTAAGAGACGCGCAGGCCTCGTTTAAAACCAATCACATCATTTAATAATAATTAACCAATACATAAGGGGTCTAGGCTCCATGATCATCCCATTCATCCACATGAATAAATAAATGCGAAAATAATTTAAATTTACCCATAATTTAATCAATTCGCTAATTTAACAATTAAATTCAAAACTTGAATCCTATTCAAGATGTAATTTTGATTCCTTAATCAAATTTAAATGATTCTTGAATTCTTTAATTCAAAATCATATTTCAATTGGATTACTTGGTTTCTATTTTAATTAGGATTCTAAATCCAATTCAAATAGAATAATAATCCATTTTGACTTGGAATTCTTGATTCTAATTTCAATTGGAATCTGTAATCCAATTCTAATTAGAATTCCTAATTCCAACTTTGAATTTAAATTTTCAATTCCAATTTGATTAGGATTCAAAATCCCAAATCTAATTAGAAAAACAAAATTTCAAATTCAAACTTTAATTGCATGTAAGGCTTTAACTATTGAATTCTAGTTGGGTCACAAAAAATTAATTTCTTTTGAAAAACTCCTTTTTCAAAAATTAATTTTGTTCACTTTTAATTTCATAGAAAACTAATTAAACAATTTAATTAAATTAATCAAAAAAAATAAAAAACAAGGGTAGGGCCCAGCACACCATGCGCTGGGCCAGGGCCAGCCATCGTGCTGGCCCCCATTTGATTTTCAGATTGTTGGGCTGCCCAGCAGCCCAAAACAGCCCATGTTTTTTTTTTTTTTTTTTCTTGCTGCTGCTGGAAAATTCCAGCAGCCCTTTGACTTTTTTTTTTTTTTTTTTTTTTTCTTTTACTGTTACTCACAATTGTTGGAAACAGTACGTCTATAAAATTACTAATCATTCTTTCTTCATGATCCACGATTTCAGGATAAATAAGAACGAATTGTGAAAAAATATTTCATATATGAAATTAAAGTACGACCCAACATATTCAAACCAAAGCAATTAAAACTATTGTAATCATAAACATGCAATTAGAACGAAGCGAATCACTATTCCATATAACAACATGATAATAAACACGATTTGGATTGCATAATATGGCTCTGATACCACTGTTAGATTCACATAGGTCCCGGTGACGTATACGCAGCGGAATATTAAAAATTTCTATAAACATATAACTCATTAAATATGCTAATATATTTGTCCCGTGACTATTGTGACCGGTGATCTACTATGCAATTAATAACCAAATCATTTAAACAAGTTTAGAGGTTTTAATTACCTTTTAGCACTCCTGTTGTCGTAGGAATAGAGCGTATTCAATACGCGGCTTACGTTCCCAACCTGTCACTAACCGTTCGCGCTTTCGTAGGAATCCAATCCAATCGTTTTCCCTCTAAGCGTATCACACGTTTAACACAACCACGATTTAATCCTATGCAAGACTTGGATTTAAACCGAAATATATGTATGAATTCATACTAACACTTAGTATATGGGATATGAAAAGTAAGGTGGAATAGTTGTAAGCTAACTTTAATCTATGTTATCAATTAAACAATAAACTAAAGTTATTAACCTACCAAGAAAATAGATGGTGATTGGCTAGAGATGAGAAGAAAAGAAGACCACAAAGAAATCTTCTTTTTATGTACATTCACGTGGGTTTGGCCTTGGCTTTTATAGCCAATAGTGGTCGGCCAAATTTGAGTCCAATTTGGACTCAAATTTCTCCTTCTCCATTCTTTAGTATCTCTATTCCTTGGTATTTTTGATTTGCTAGAATCTATCTATTAACTATAAGATTTATCTCATAGTCTTATAGTTAAATTAAATTCCAGAATTAAATTGAAATAATTAAATTAATTAATTAATCAATATTCAATTTAATCCCCAAATTTAAAATCATATTTTAATTTGGTCAATAATTGAAACATTATTTCATTTAGTACTTAAATTAAATCAAATTTTAATTTAGTCCTAAATTGAAATCTTATTTCAATTATAAATCAATTGAAATCTAATTTCAAATCAATTCATTAATTGATTCTTAATCAATAATTCCAAAGCTCAATTTCCCGAAATTGATTCCTATCCACTATTTAATGAGATAGGTCAATTGAATTAGCCTCATCATTGATCTCATTAACTCAATTCAATTGATTAATCACTATTAATCAATTCATTATAGCTTGTGTGCGTGGTCACACTATTGTGTGTGACCCCTTAGGTTCACCTAATCGATTAGCGACGGGCTTGCAATCAAAGCACATTTTAGATAATAAAATTATCTATGATTAATTAACTCCTTTAATCAATCACCATTTTTATTAGAACCCTTTCTAATTAATGGTCCCCATCCATCGTGGTCGATGTCTTGCAACAAGCCCACGAATACCTAGTCAATAGGTGAAGTATTAGCGCGAACCTTTTACTTATGACTTACCGTGCAAATACGGTCCCTTCGTTGTCTAGTTTTCCGATTGAGGTTTGAGACATGGGATTTGAGAAATCCTATTAACCTCAATTCTCATAATTCCATTTAAATAGTCCATTTGACAATTGACTTAGAAAACTCATTTCCTAATCATTGTCCTCCACCTTGCGCAAGGATTTAAGTGGACTAATTAAAATAGAATATATGAAAAAACTCACTCGCTCAACTAGGCGAGCAACGAATCCTTTATTGACTTCACTAGTCTCTATCTATGGGAGACCTATACCCAATATAGGAGTACTAAGACTCGCCATGGAGTCGACGCCTATATCAAAGTATAATGCCCATATACAAGACTACTATGAAATCTCAAGTCTAGGACTAGTAAAGCACGTCATAAGCTTGGAAACTTTCCTAATTCTTTTATTCCCATTTAGGAGTTTCCATGTGGGATCTCAGTGAACTCATTCCCTAATGAGCACCCATTTATGCATACGAGTGTCACTACACTCGATGTCCATGAAACAAGACATCCTCCATTTGAGATAGTCATAAATGCAAGTCTTTTAGTGAGTCAGGTCGATACCCCAGTCTCTATTAGACTCAATGACTTGGAGTAATTTTGATCACGCCTTAGAGACTGTTTCAAGACTTCCATCTCTATGTGAAGCCAAGTCCCATAGCTTAAATGTGATCATGGAGATTCAACCATATATTAAATATAAATAATATAACTAATGCTATGTGATGAAGATGGCCATAAAGTGTGAAACTTCCAATTTATTATTTAATCAAATAGACTGTTTGATACAAAGAGTAATAACAAGCTAAAACATATTGGCTTGCTGGGCACTACTTACAGGTCTAACAATTTTGAATATAGACGTGATGGATAGGTTAACTTTCGAAACTTTGAGAGGACTCTGTCGTAAATCATCAAATGAGAGTGATTGGAGTAGGTACATGCTTGTGTGCTTTGATGTTCCAAACTCATTAGAGGTTTTGGCGGTTGATAATCGAAGGGTAAATCTCCGATGACAAAGTTGAAACAAGAGCACTGTGAAGCATGTGATCTTGTCGTATTCATATTTGTTATTTTTGGATGATT
>CM047873.1:26590813-26661232 GCA_026212405.1 Petrea volubilis | reverse complement strand
AATAAAAAAAAGATTATTAAAATTATTCAATAATTATTTAATTTTAATCATCATATAAATTATATATACTTATTTATATAGTTACTAATATTTTTATGAGTATTACAAATTTTGTTATTTATGTGACATTCAATTTATAATTATCATAAATTTTGATATATTATACAATAAATACTTTTATATTTATAAATTTGAAAAGAATTAAATAAATTTTCATAAATGAAAGTATTATTTTTTCAATTATTATACAGAATATGGCATATTAAACATTGTTATATTAAAAACTATGAATATTATTCCGTTAAGTTCAGAATATGTATGAAAAAAACAAATTTTTTTTAATTATTTCTATGAATGAGTACTACATAAAGAGTATAATACATGTTTTTAACTAACAAACTCTTAGAATTATTTGAATTTATATAATTAATACATAATTAATTAACTAACTAAAAGATTAAAATTAATTAACGGAGGTAGAAAACAAATAAGATAATAAAATGTCAAAACTATCAACAAAATAACACCTAGCAGGGGCAACCCTTGAGAAATTATGCACGAGGTCAGGAGTTTCGAATTCTCCAACGCAAAAAGGAAAAAAATTCTAATCGGGTCAGCGCATAGGTGAGGGTTCGGCACGTGGTTTGGTCCTCTTTAGCTTTTTTGTGACAAAAATCTTTTGTTATAACAAAATAACCTTTTTGTAACAAAAAATGTAATTCGTTACAAAAAAAAAACAAAAAAATGTATTCGTTTACAAAAAAAATCGTTACAAGAACTTTTAGCGACAGGCTTTATGAGATGAACTTTGGTAACGAAAATATTTGTTACCAAAAGTTATAGTGACAAAAAATAGATTTCTTGTAACACAATCTTTCGTTACAAAAGGTCATTTTTTTTTGCAGGTTATAGGGAGAGCATTAGCATTACCAACCATATGATGATATCCTCACCACCATCATACTCCGAGTGCAGTGATAAATTTTGAAGATCATTGGAATATGATGAGACGCTCCTGAATCAAGAAGCCCCTTAGAGATGAACCAGTGGAAGTAAGTGCAACATTGGCATGAGGCACACAAGAGGCCTATTGTGTTTGAGATGAATGGTCTATTGCATCCATGGAAAGAGCCTGAGAAGACATTGGCATGTTTTCACCGTGTGACCTAGGATGTCACACAACTGACAGATCACGTGATTCGTTTGCACACCCATCTTGTTTGAATTTCGTGGTTGATTAGAAGAGTTTCCAAATTTACCTGGTCTAAAGGTCTGTTCAGATTCAGATTTCCTTGCTTTTGAGAAACATTAGCTGGGATTGGTTTTGAATGGCAGCTTCTTTCTATTTCACTAGAATTCAAAATCTAAATTTTCTGGTGTAATTCTTCTAGAAAGATGGTTTTTTCTCTGTCTTGAATTGGCATAGATATAAGTCATAATCTAAAGTAACCATTCAAATACGGAGGACAAGATCATCATAGTGACATGGGAGGGCCGGCATTTGCTAGTTGAATTAGAAAGTTGATGGATATTTTTGTTAGATTCACATAGGTCCCGGGACGTATACGCAGCGGAATATTAAAATTTCATATAAACATATAACACATTATATGCTAATTATATTTGTCCCGTGACTATTGTGACGCGGATCTACTATGCAAATTAATAACCAAATCGTTTAAAAAAGTTTAGTGGTTTTAATACCTTTTAGCACTCCTGTTGTCGTAGGGAATAGAGCGTATTCAAATACGCGGCTTACGTTCCCAAACTGTCACGAACCGTTCGCGCTTTCGTAGGAATCCAATCGTTTTTCTAACGTATCCAACCACCCACATTAAATCCTATGCAAAACTTGGATTTAAACCGAAATATATATGAATTTATACTAACACTTAGTATTGGGACTATGAAAAGAAGTGGATATGTTGTAAGCTAATAATCTATGTTTATCAATTAAACAATAAACTAAAGTTATTAACCTAAGAAAAATAGATGGTGATTAGGCTAGAGATGAGAAGAAAAGAAGACCACAAAGAACTCTTCTTTTTATGTACATTCACGGGGTTTGGCCTTGCTTTATAGCCATGAGTGGCCGGTGACCAAAATTGAGGTAAATTGGACTCAATTTCTCCTTCTCCATTCTTTAGTATCTCTATTTCCATTGGTATCCTTTGATTGCTAGAATCTATCTATTAACTATAAGATTTATCTCATATCTTATAGTTAAAATTAAAATTCCAGAATTAAATTGAAATATTAATTAATTCATAATTAATATCAATTCTAATTTCAATTTAATCCCCAAATTAAAATCATATTTTAATTTGGTCAATAATTGAAACTTATTTCAATTTAGTACTTAAATTAAAATCAAATTTTAATTTAGTCCTAAATTGAAATCTGTATTTCAATTAATAAATCAATTGAAATCTAATTTCAAATCAATTTCAGTAATTGATTCTTAATCAATAATTTGCCAAATCAATTTCCAAATTGATTCCTATCCACTAATTTAATGAGATAGGTCAATTGAATTAGCCCTCAATTCAATTGATCTCATTAATCAATTCAATTTGATTAATCACTATTAATCAATTCATATACTTGTGTGCTTGGTCAACTATTGTGTGTGACCCCTTAGGTTCACCAATCGATTAGCGACGGGCTTGCAATCAAAGCAACATTTTAGATAATAAAATTATCTATGATTAATTAAACTCCTTTAATCAATCACCATTTTATTAGAACCCTTTCTAATTAATGGTCCCCATCCATCGTGGTCGATGTCTTGCAACAAGCCCACGAATACCTAGTCAATAGGTGAAGTATTAGCGCGAACCTTTCTACTTATGACTTACCGTGCAAATACGGTCCCTTCGTTGTCTAGTTTTCCGATTGAGGTTTGGGACATGGGATTTGAGAAATCCTATTAACCTCAATTCTCATAATTCCATTTAAATAGTCCATTTGACAATTGACTTAGAAAACTCATTTCCTAATTTGTCTCCCACCCGTTGCCGCAAGGATTTTAGTGGGACTAATGTAAAATAGAAATATATGACAAAAACTCACTAGTACGCATCAACGAGGCGAGCAACGATCCTTTATTGACTTTCACCATAGTCTCTATATATGGGAGACCTTACCCAATATAGGAAGTACTAGACTTGCCATGGAGGTCGAGCCGTATATCAAAGTATAAATGCCCATATACAAGACTACTATGAATCTCAAGTCTAAGGACTAGTTAAAGCACGTCATAAGCTTGGAAACTTTCCTAATTCTTTTATTCCCATTTAGGAGTTTCCATGTGGGATCCTCAGTGAACTCATTCCCTAATGAGCACCCATTTTATGCATACGAGTGTCACTACACTCGATGTCCATGAACAAGACATCCTCCCATTTGAGATACGTCATAAATGCAAGTCTTTTAGTGAGTCAGGTCGATACCCCAGTCTCTATTAGACTCAATAACTTGGAGTAATTTTGATCACGCCTTAGAGACTGTTTCAAGACTTCCATCTCTATGTGAAGCCAAGTCCCATAGCTTAAATGTGATCATGGAGATTCAACCACATATATTAAATATAAATAATATAACTAATGCTATGTGATGAAGATGGCCATAAAGTGTGAAACTTCCAATTTATTATTTAATCAAATAGACTGTTTGATACAAAGAGTAATTAACAAGCTAAAACATATTGGCTTGCTGGGCACTACTCTAACAATCTCCCACTTGCCCTAAAGCCAATCACCCATAGTCGTAAGTCCCATCTTCCCAAGATGTGCTTCAAAGACCTTTTGGCTGAGAGGTTTAGTAAATGGGTCTGCTATGTTCTCCGCTGACGCGACTCTATCCACTCTTATGTCGCCTCTACCAATGATCTCTCTGATCAGGTGGTATCTCCTTATTATGTGCTTGGATCTTTGATGAGATCTTGGTTCCTTTGCTTGAGCAATCGCACCATTGTTGTCACAATAGACAACTACTGGATTGGCTATGCTAGGAACAACATCCAACTCTTGGATGAAGTTTTTCATCCAAACACCCTCTTTTTGCCGCTTCGGCCGCGGCAATGTACTCTGCGCTCAGTGGTTGAATCAGCTGTGGTTTCCTGTTTGGAACTTTTCCAACTAACCGCGCCACCATTAAGACAGAATACAATATCCTGAAACAGATTTTGAATACGTCCACATCAGATTGAAAACTAGAATCGTATATCCCTCGAGTTTCAATTCTCCATTCCCGCCATAGACAAGGACAAAATCCTTAGTTCTTCTCAAGTACTTTAGGATTGTCTTGACCGCGGACCAGTGACTTTCACCGGGATTAGACTGGAATCGACTAGTTACACCTAAGGCGTATGCAACGTCCGTCTAGTACATAGCATAGCATACATTATGCTTCCAATGGCGGATGATAAGGTATACGAGACATCCCTTTTCCTTCTCTTCATCAGTGTGTGGGGCACATTGACTTAGAAAGGGCAATAAACCCATGTCTCATGGGCAAGAATCCTCTCTTGGATTCTTCCATATGAATCTTTCAGTATTTTATCTATTACGTGATTGTGAGAGCCCGATCATTCTTCTCGATCCTATCTCATAGATCTTGACACCTAGAACGAACGAGGCTTCTCCTAAATCTTCATAGAGAATTGCGTGGACAACCAAACTTTAGTTGACTCCATAGCAATCTATCTCCATTCCCAATGAGAAGAATGTCATCAACATAAAGCACTAAAAACTGAATGGCCCTCCCCACTAGCTTTCTTGTAAACGCAGGGTTCATACACATTTTTGATAAAGCCAAATGATTTGACTGTCTCATCAAAACGTATATTCCAACTTCGGGACGCCTGTTTGAGTCCGTAAATGGATCTCTGGAGTTTGCAAACCTTTTGCTCATTCCCCTTGGATATGAAACCACTTGGTTGCTCCATGTATATCCTTATCAATATCTCCATTGAGAAAAGCCGTTTTCACATCCATTTGCCATATCTCGTAATCATAGTACGCAGCTATGGCTAGCATTATCCGAATGGATTTAGGCATGTGCGACTGGTGAAAGGTTTCCTCAAAGTCTATTCCAGGCCCTTTGAGTGTATCCTTTTGCAACTAATCTAGCCTTATAGGTCACTACCTCTCCATTAGCTCCAAGCTTACGCTTGTAGATCCATTTGCATCCAACAGGCATAACACCTTTAGGTGATCCACCAACGTCCATACTTTGTTGGAGTACATGGAGTCCATTTCGGATGCATGGCATCTTGCCATTTTCCCGAATCTATGTCTGCCACAGCCTCATCGTAAGTTTTCGGATCACTATCCGTCTGACCAGTCTCAACTAAGAGATTTAGTCGTTCAGGCGCTTTAGGAGTCCTTTCGGATCTCCGAGGAAGTGCATTTACTGCTTGGGATTCCGGCTTGTGATGATGCTTTTACTGCTTGTGGGATCGAAGCCTCTCTTGAATTTCATCAAGATCTATAGTCCCGCCATTTCTATCTAATAGAAATTGTCTTTCCAAAAAGACAGCGTTTCTCGAAACGAACACCTTTCGTCAGTTGGATCATAGAAATAATATCCTATTGAATTCTTAGGATATCCCACAAAAGTGCATAGGGTGGATTTTGAATCCAATTTATCTCCCAACTAACTTCTTAACGTAAGTGGGACACCCCCAAATCTTCAAGTAAGAATAAGAGGGTGGTTTTCCCACGCCACATCTCATATGGCGTTTTGGGCACTACCTTGGAGGGTACTAAATTAAGTATCCTCGCAGCGGTTTCTAGAGCAAAACCCCAAAGGAAGGAGGAACGGTTGTGAAACTCATCATGGACCGACACCATATCTAATAAAGTGCGATTCCTTCGCTCGGAAACCCCATTGAGTTGGGGTGTGCCTGGCGGAGTCCACTGTGAGAGAATCCCATTCTCTCTTAGATAACCTAGGAATTCGTCGCTTAAATATTCACGACCTCGATCTGATCGAAGCGCTTTTATTTTTCGACCCGTTTGGTTCTCAACCTCACTTTTAAATTCCTTGAACTTTTCAAAAGCCTCGGATTTATGCTTCATCAAGTATATATATCCGAAACGACTAAAGTCATCTGTAAACGTGATGAAGTATTGAGATCCATCTCGCGCACTAACACTTAGTGGGCCACACACATCCGTATGGATCAAATCCAATGGATTTTTGGTTCGCTCAACTTGCCCTTTAAAAAGGGACTTAGTCATTTTTCCCTTAAGACAAGATTCACAAGTGGTTAATTCCTCTAGTTCATCCAAAGAGATTATATGCCCAAGTCTAGCGTGCCATAGTTGTGCTAGGCTTAAGTTATCTCTTTTACGTTTGTTTTCTTGTTGAACATTTAGAATAGTATTAGGCGTGTTAGTTAAATAAAGTCCATTTTGGAGAGTTCCAAGTGAAAGAAAAGAACTATTCTTTATTAGATAAAAATTTCCACCTCTGATTGAGAATTCAAAACCCTCATTATCAAGTACAGAAATGAAAATTAAGTTTTTCACTAAACTAGGAACATAAAGGACATTATTCAAAACAAGCCTATTACTATTTTCTAAAACTAAGTGAACTAGTCCTATTGCCTTAGCAGCAACTCTTGCTCCATTTCCAAGCGATAGGACATACTCTCCTTCACTTAGCTCCCGCGTTCTTGTCATCACCTGCAAATCATTGCATAGATGAGCAACACAGCCGGTATCCAATACCCAAGAACTTGCGTTAATCGAAAGATTAACCTCAACAAGAAACATACCGTTCTTTGGAGAGATGCAAGATACTCCTTGCAATTCCTCTTCCAATGCCCTGGCTTCTTGCAGTGAAAACAGACATCCTCTGCCTTGCTATTTTTGGCCTTTTTGGCTTTCGCCTTTTTCTGATCCCACCGGTTGCTTTCATCGGTTTCTTGCCTTTATTGGAACTCTTTCCCTTTCCTTTCTTTGACTTTACAGTCTTAGAAGAGGAGGCAACCATTAGCACCGGCCTGTCCTTTTTCATAGTGGATTCTGCAGTGACCAACTTGTTAATCAACTCTTCAATAGGTACATGCATACCGTGCATATTGAAGTTGACCACAAATTGGCTGAAGGAGCTCGGTAAAGACTGTAAGATCAAATCTATTTGAAGCTCAGGGTCCACGATCACGTTCATCTGTGTTAATTTTTCGATAAGACCCAACATTTTGATACCGTGATCGCGAACACTGGACCCCTCAGTCATTTTTAGATTGAACAGCTCTTGTGATGTAGCATAACGCTCAAATCTATATGACGTTTTATAGATCTCATCTAAACGCCTATAGATATCAGAGGCATGCTTCATATGCTCATGCTGTTTTTGGAGCTCGTTTGACATTGTTGCCAACATCAAACACCTCACTTTGAGGTCATCAACTTTCCACTTGGCAACTCTTGCCTGCTCCTCCTCAGGAGCATCGTCTGGGATATCCAGTGGAGGATCCTCGAATAGGACATAGGTTCTTTCCTTTGAATCCAAGACTATCTTGAGATTCCTTAGCCAATCAGCATAGTTTGGGCCAGTAAGTTTTATTAGCTTCGAGGTTTGTGTGAAGTGGGTTTTTAGCCATTTTGCAGATAGTATCAATTAATCTACACATAGAGAAGCGGAGAACCTTTTAGCATTCATTCGATTAAAATAATATGTAAATATGATATGGTCTTCTATCATAAGTTACCTCCCACTATTTTATCAAATCCTATGACCCTCACATAGGAATTCGAAGAAAACATATTTTCTTTAATGGGTATCAAGATCCTTAAGCATTATCCTTGGACCCACGACTCGTGAGACATCCAATAATAATCTTAAGGTAGGCAACTTCCTTGCCAATTGCATCTCTATGCAACTCTTGATTTATTTTGCCTCACTTTTCACATGGACCCACGACTCGTGAGACATCCATGCTACTAGATGTTAAGTTGGACCCATCAATTATAGTCTTATTACCTTAATTATGATCATGCCACGACTCGTGAGACCATGTCATAATAAGATAATAAAAACACGTAACTCTTTACTTAGACATCAATCTTGGCTTTTCAAAGAATATTACATTCCACGACTCGTGAGACAATGCAATAGCCATGATAGCAATCACAAGTTGATGCCTATTGATGGAAGGCATGGGCCATTAAAATTCCTTTTAATGTTTGCCCATTTTAACTTAATATTAAAAACTTAAACATTTTAAGTAAGGGTTTCTTGTAGGTAATAACCAAGACCTCATCATTCAATTTATTATCTTGCCTTAATTATCTAACATGCATCACATGTATCACATAGATAATATAAAGCATAATAAATTAACCTAGCATGCTCCTAAAGTGGATGATCATGAGCCATAAGTCCTATGCGATCCATGAGAGCCAATCAGGATCAATTGGTCAATCTAGGGTGTGTAAGAGATTTAAATGATAATAGATCCTATCTATACATAAATGTATCCCCATACATTCATGGGTCTTGAATGCTTCTTACTCCAAACTCCTTGCTTTCTTGAAAAGTCCTTCTCCTAAGAACTATCCTCACTTCTTAAATATTTCCTACTCTCATTACATCAAGGAAAATATAAAGGGAGCTTAAGAGACGCGCAGGCCTCGTTTAAAACCAATCACATCATTTAATAATAATTAACCAATACATAAGGGGTCTAGGCTCCATGATCATCCCATTCATCCACATGAATAAATAAATGCGAAAATAATTTAAATTTACCCATAATTTAATCAATTCGCTAATTTAACAATTAAATTCAAAACTTGAATCCTATTCAAGATGTAATTTTTGATTCCTTAATCAAAATTTAAATGATTCTTGAATTCTTTAATTCAAAATCATATTTCAATTGGATTACTTGGTTTCTATTTTAATTAGGATTCTAAATCCCAATTCAAATAGAATAATAATCCATTTTGACTTGGAATTCTTGATTCTAATTTCAATTGGAATCTGTAATCCAATTCTAATTAGAATTCCTAATTCCAACTTTGAATTTAAATTTTCAATTCCAATTTGATTAGGATTCAAAATCCCAAATCTAATTAGAAAACAAAATTTCAAATTCAAACTTTAATTGCATGTAAGGCTTTAACTATTGAATTCTAGTTGGGTCACAAAAATTAATTTCTTTTGAAAAACTCCTTTTTCAAAAATTAATTTTGTTCACTTTTAATTTCATAGAAACTAATTAAACAATTTAATTAAATTAATCAAAAAAAATAAAAACAAGGGTAGGGCCCAGCACACCATGCGCTGGGCCAGGGCCAGCCATCGTGCTGGCCCCATTTGATTTTCAGATTGTTGGGCTGCCCAGCAGCCCAAAACAGCCCATGTTTTTTTTTTTTTTTTTTTCTTGCTGCTGCTGGAAAATTCCAGCAGCCCTTTTGACTTTTTTTTTTTTTTTTTTTTTTTCTTTTACTGTTACTCACAATTTGTTGGAAACAGTACGTCTAATATAAAATTACTAATCATTCTTTTCTTCATGATCCACGATTTCAGGATAAATAAGAACGAATTGTGAAAAACTATTTTTCATATATGAAATTAAAGTACGACCCAACATATTCAAACCAAAGCAATTAAAACTATTTTAATCATAAACATGCAATTATACGAATCGAATCACTATTCAATTATAACAACAGATAAATAAACGATTTGGATTGCATAATATTGGCTCTGATACCACTGTTAGATTCACATAGGTCCCGGGACGTATACGCAGCGGAATATTAAAAATTTCATATAAACATATAACACATTATATGCTAATTATATTTGTCCCGTGACTATTGTGACGCGGATCTACTATGCAAATTAATAACCAAATCAGTTTAAACAAGTTTAGAGGTTTTAATTACCTTTTAGCACTCCTGTTGTCGTAGGGAATAGAGCGTATTCAAATACGCGGCTTACGTTCCCAAACTGTCACGAACCGTTCGCGCTTTCGTAGGAATCCAATCGTTTTCCCTCTAAGCGTATCCACACGTTAACCACACCACGATTTAAATCCTATGCAAGACTTGGATTTAAACCGAAATATATGTATGAATTCATACTAACACTTAGTATATGGGACTATGAAAAGAAGGTGGATATGTTGTAAGCTAACTTTAATCTATTGTTTATCAATTAAACAATAAACTAAAGTTATTAACCTAACCAAGAAAATAGATGGTGATTGGCTAGAGATGAGAAGAAAAGAAGACCACAAAGAACTCTTCTTTTTATGTACATTCACGTGGGTTTGGCCTTGGCTTTTATAGCCAATAGTGGCCGGCCAAATTTGAGTCCAATTTGGACTCAAATTTCTCCTTCTCCATTCTTTAGTATCTCTATTTCCTTGGTATCTTTGATTGCTAGAATCTATCTATTAACTATAAGATTTATCTCATAGTCTTATAGTTAAATTAAAATTCCAGAATTAAATTGAAATATTAAATTAATTCATAATTAATTCAATTCTAATTTCAATTTAATCCCCAAATTAAAATCATATTTTAATTTGGTCAATAATTGAAAACTTATTTCAATTTAGTACTTAAATTAAAATCAAATTTTAATTTAGTCCTAAATTGAAATCTTATTTCAATTAATAAATCAATTGAAATCTAATTTCAAATCAATTTCATTAATTGATTCTTAATCAATTAATTTCCAAATCAATTTCCCAAATTGATTCCTATCCACCTAATTTAATGAGATAGGTCAATTGAATTAGCCCTCAATTCAATTGATCTCATTAATCAATTCAATTTGATTAATCACTATTAATCAATTCATATACTTGTGTGCTTGGTCAACTATTGTGTGTGACCCCTTAGGTTCACCAATCGATTAGCGACGGGCTTGCAATCAAAGCAACATTTTAGATAATAAAATTATCTATGATTAATTAAACTCCTTTAATCAATCACCATTTTATTAGAACCCTTTCTAATTAATGGTCCCCATCCATCGTGGTCGATGTCTTGCAACAAGCCCACGAATACCTAGTCAATAGGTGAAGTATTAGCGCGAACCTTTCTACTTATGACTTACCGTGCAAATACGGTCCCTTCGTTGTCTAGTTTTCCGATTGAGG
Source organism: Petrea volubilis (assembly GCA_026212405.1). Taxonomy (NCBI): domain Eukaryota; kingdom Viridiplantae; phylum Streptophyta; class Magnoliopsida; order Lamiales; family Verbenaceae; genus Petrea; species Petrea volubilis. The sequence goes on along the minus strand of CM047873.1, from coordinate 26,650,101 downwards.
TTTGAGACATGGGATTTGAGAAATCCTATTAACCTCAATTCTCATAATTCCATTTAAATAGTCCATTTGACAATTGACTTAGAAAACTCATTTCCTAATCATTGTCCTCCACCTTGCGCAAGGATTTAAGTGGACTAATTAAAATAGAATATATGAAAAAACTCACTCGCTCAACTAGGCGAGCAACGAATCCTTTATTGACTTTCACTAGTCTCTATATATGGGAGACCTATACCCAATATAGGAGTACTAAGACTCGCCATGGAGTCGACGCCTATATCAAAGTATAAATGCCCATATACAAGACTACTATGAAATCTCAAGTCTAAGGACTAGTTAAAGCACGTCATAAGCTTGGAAACTTTCCTAATTCTTTTATTCCCATTTAGGAGTTTCCATGTGGGATCCTCAGTGAACTCATTCCCTAATGAGCACCCATTTATGCATACGAGTGTCACTACACTCGATGTCCATGAAACAAGACATCCTCCCATTTGAGATACGTCATAAATGCAAGTCTTTTAGTGAGTCAGGTCGATACCCCAGTCTCTATTAGACTCAATGACTTGGAGTAATTTTGATCACGCCTTAGATACTTGTTTCAAGACTTCCATCTCTATGTGAAGCCAAGTCCCATAGCTTAAATGTGATCATGGAGATTCAACCACATATATTAAATATAAATAATATAACTAATGCTATGTGATGAAGATGGCCATAAAGTGTGAAACTTCCAATTTATTATTTAATCAAATAGATTGTTTGATACAAAGAGTAATTAACAAGCTAAAACATATTGGCTTGCTGGGCACTACTCTAACAATTTTGAATATAAGACGTGATGGATAGGTTATCTTTCGAAACTTTTGAGAGGCTCTGTCGTAAACTCATCAAATGAGAGTGATTAGGAGTAGCGTACATGCTTTTGAGAGTGTTCCAAACTTCATAAGAGGTTTTGAAGGTGATAATAGAAGGGATAATCTCCGATGACAAAGTTGAAACAAGAGCACTGCGAAGCATGTGATCTTGTCGTATTCATATTGTTATTTTTGGATGATTGGTTGGTGGGGTATTAACATAACGTTCAAAGTCATGTGCAACAAGAAGAGAGTCCCTTTGAGTATGTGAAGAATAATAGTTGGAGGATGCGAGTTTCAGAGGGGCAAGTGTTGTGTATTTATGGATATAATTTCACTAGAAGATGATTCAGAGATAGTTTGAGTGGTAGAAGACTTAGTTGGATTTGAATCCACCATGGATCAATATAGGAATTTTTATGTCATTGGGCAAAAGTGGCTCTGATACCATACAAAAGTTTAAGAGAATGAGAAAACTCACATTTGTACAATTGACTAGAAGGCCTCTTATATAGAGAGGCATACAACATACCAAGGGAAAGAAGTTATAATCTTGAGAGTTAATTGCTGTAATCATACAACAAGATAATAGGATAAATTGAAGCAAATTAGGCCTTGATTGTCGACACTAGATTATGCATTGATTGTTGACACCAAATGAGCAGAAATCTTCCCCTTGTTTTTAATAAAAGGGTTGTGTCCTCTACATAATAGTATAAATAATATAGATATGTACTATAGAATAGAATATAAAACATCGTAGATCCCATTCAAGTTTGGTGGTTCCTCCATAATTTTAAATATATTAGTAACTTAAGAACATTTGGTCTGAAAACACTTCATGAATTCAATAATGTTCGTGCTTCAAATTACTAGCTAATACACTAACTAATCTATACTTAGTCTTTAATTTTGATTGTCCTTATTGGTGTCAGATTGATATTTTCTACTTTATTTTCCCACATCTCAAAGCAATGTAAATATTGGGGCTTATCTGCCCATGCGGAATTGAAACCACATCAAATATAGTAATATCAATATCTTAAATATACATACTTTTAGTATAGTATAGATATAGATTAAGTTTGACATGGAAGGACGGAAACGACAGGCCATATGATGTGATTATAGAACTGAAAGCCTTATCATGGTATTTAATATAAACCGCCACATGCTTTAAAGTCGCATATATTTGTTTATAATTTAACTACTTTGTGCAAATAAATTTGTTATTTGTATTACATGTATGTATCTATATATATCTATATTAGGTGTGTGCATATATAACCCTAATAAACAGTTGTTGCATTTACCTGGAAACAGAAAAAATAAAAATAACACAGTTGTTGCAGTCGAGTCCATTTTTTTGATGGCCACCGTTCTCGAACACTTCAAAATATTGCCGTCGGCAGACTCCACACCAGAGTTTTCACTCCCTTTGGTATTTTTCGACTTTATATCGTATGATAGTCCACAAACATTTAGTCTTGTCTTCTGTGAGTTCCCTAACATTACCAAATCCTATTTCTTGAACACACTTGTTCCTGACCTGAAAAGTTCTCTGTCCTTAACTCTCACCCATTTTCTCCCATTTGCTGGAAATACCATTCATCCTTTAAAGCCTGGAGATAAACCCATCTTTCGTTACAAAGCCGGAGATTCGGTTTCTCTCACGATTTCGGAATCCAATGCTGATTTCGATGATCTCACGGGGAATCATCCTCGGGCTTGTACTAAATTCTATGATTTTGTTTCTAACCTGCCCCCGGCGACCCGTTCAAAAAATTCGATCGTATGCCCCATTTTAGCTGTCCAAGTAACACTATTCCCCGAACAGGGATTGTGCTTTGGTTTTACATCAAGTCACGCCATGGCTGATTCGAGCACATTAGTGTCTTTCATCCAGGGCTGGTCTATTATCAACAAATACTTGTCTCATGGGGCGGAGTTCATCCGTGATCGATTAACACAAGGAAATCATCTCCCGTTTTTCGATCGAGACACTCTAGTTACAAATCATGATGGATTATTTTCATTATTTTGGGACAAAATAGTAGAGTTATCTGCTACACCCGAGCCAAAAACAGAGGAATTACCGGTTGACAAGGTCCGGGCCACTTTTGTATTGAAGAAAGAAGAAATTCAAAAGCTTAAGGATTTTATTTTGGCCAAGTGCCCCGGCATGGCTCATTTGTCTTCGTTCACCATCATATGTGCTCTTGTATGGGTTTGCTCTGCAAAATCCGCAGGAGACGAGGTTGCAGACGACCATCCTGAGTACTTGTATTTTGCGGTAGATTGTCGGAGAAGACTAAATCCGCCGTTGCCCGCAAATTATTTTGGAAACTGCGTGGGAATTAAAAGTGTAGAGTTGAAGCATGGCGACGTGATCAAGGGAAGTAGTGATGGGTTTCTGATAGTAACAAAGCATATTGGAGAGGCTTTTAAAGAAATTGCGTACAATGACAAGGGCGTTTTGTATGGTGATGCCCATAAGTGGGTCGAAATGATACATCCCGACATGGAACAACGGATGTTTTGGGTGGCTGGATCTCCAAGATTTGACTTGTACGCAGCTGATTTTGGATGGGGAAAGCCCAAGAAGGTTGAAGAAATGTGTATTGATGGTGGTGATTCCATTTCGCTGTCCAAGTCCAGGAATTTCGAGGGCGGTTTCGAAATTGGCTTGTCAAAGACTCCAGTTCAAATGGATGCTTTCGCCATAATTTTTAACAAAGTTCTTGATGATTTGTTAAAAGAATGTACTGGTGTCCTTCGATTTCCCTCCAAGTGCATAATGCGCAGTAGGCTTCCTTCAAATCTTTAAGAAACTTATGAGTAATGCTGAATTTATGTATAATTGAGGTTGAATTAGATTATTTATGTATAATTGTTATCTGTTTTATGGATCACTTAAATCAATATAAGTTGGCTTAATATTTTTAATGAAATATATACACGTATTTTTTTTAGTCTTAGGGGGTGTTTGTAAAAATTTTAAAAAAACACTTTGCTACTTTTAGTTTCAAAAAAATTACTTTAAGTATTCGATTTTGCAACTTCTGCTTAAATTAAGTTGAAAAAAAGCAGAAACTGAGAAGTTAGGAGGAAGCTGCTTCTAGCCCTTAAAAGTGCTTCGTAGTATTTTTGTAAATAAATTAAACCTTTTAAACTATTTTTTACCATCTTTTGACTGCTTTTGACTTTTATTAGCAAACACTCCAAACTTTTACTATTAACTTGTAACTGATTATCATTTTTATTTTTAAACACTACCAACTTTTACTACTCAACCTTTTTTTTTTAAAATTTTTCAACAATTCCAACTTCTCCAAAAATAAAAAGCAATCCCAAACACCCTCTTAATATATGCACGTATATGTCAAAGTAAAAAAACAAAAATACTATTCTTTTTAAGATGGAGTTGCAATCTACAGCTTTCGATGTTGATTGTCTTACTTTTACAATGATAAAGTTTATTAAGAATAAATATAATTAGTAGTTTTTAAAAAGGGGTTAATTACATCCGAGTCCAACTCAAATAAGCTGTATAACAATTTGTGACCCCTTAGATCAAAACCTAATATCTTGACCCCTGCTAAAAAAATTCTATTACATCACACTCCATCATGACCTTAGGGTTATGTCAATTATTTGATGACATCATCAAAAAAATTAAATTAAATGTCGGATCAACTATTGTAGTTTTTATTTGTTAAAAATAAATTTATTGGGTATCAGATTATCGACATATCTGTAAATTATCCTTTTTGTAAGAGTTTATTAATTGTTCTTTATTAATTCCTTTTAAATTTTACTATTTTACTTGGTGGTTTATTAGATATATTTTTCTTTGTTGTTTTATGAGTCACTTTATTAATAATAATGTGAATAAAATACATTGATTTAAATAATAATAAAATATAAAATCAAAAAAAATAATAGTAAAATACAAACTATGTAGATTACATACTTTCTACTTTTTATTTTGAATGGTGTACTTATTAAGAAATAGTAGAAGTTTCATAGCTTTTTCTTTATTATATCTTTATTAAATTGAAATATATAATCTCTACGCAAAAAATTAAACTAAAATTTGAGAATAAATATATTTAAAATATTAGGAGGTTCTCATGTAATATTAATACATACTCACCTTTTCATCTATTTTATTAGTTAAAATACATTTTTTTTTAAAACTTCATGATCTATTTATTTTTTTATCTTATATTTTAATGTATATTAATAAGTTCATTATTCAAAACTTTAGTCAGTAAAATAAGGACTTCAGATCAGATCTAATAGCACGTCCAGGCTTTAATGATGTACGCCCTTCACATTAATCTTTAATTTTCTTCTCTTTTGTCAAAAATCCGTACGCTCCCATCTCTTTCTAGTTTCATCTCTGTCCTCACTCACATTCCACTTTTTTTAAATTTTTCCCCTTTTTGTTTTTATTTATTATTTTTCTATCTTACAATTTAATCTTATTTATTTTATTTTTCGCTTGTCATAAATTTATAAATATAGCTAAAAAAAAGTTAAAACATAATATAAATAATATAAATAGTTAAATACACATACATATATATATACAAAAATTTTAAAAATGAATTTATGCATTTGATTAAATTATATTCGATTTTAGTCCCAACACGCACCAAGAGTATTGGATATATAAACTAGTATATATTATTTTAGGTGCTTAATGGTTAACAACACTTAGTGGGTGTCTAGCTAAGCTTATTTAAAATATTTTATAAGTTTATATATCTTATAAGATATTTTAGAAATTTATAAGATATTGTGTCTTGTTTTAAAAATTAGTTATTAAAGTGTTTGGGTAATTAAAATGGAGTATAACTTATAAAATATTAGTGATGGTAGTATTGTAATTAATTTGATTTAAAATAAAGGAGATTGATAAGTCTTATTAATAAAGTAGATTGTTAGGTCTTATAAATAAATTATCACCTCCTTATGTTTTTAAAAATAAGGGATAATTATCATTTTCTCCCCCGAGTTTAGGTGAAATTACAAATAGTAACCTCTTGCTTCAAAATTTACGAATACCCCCTTGAATTTAATTGAACAAAAATTATGTCAAATCATAATTCTCCATTACATCTCTTCCGTCTAATTCCTCTATCACTATTGACCTTATCTCAAAATGGGCTTCACTAGTATGTTGCTCATTGCAATTAACTCAAACCCTTCCCAATCCCACCGAAAAAATCTGTCGAAGAGAGCAACCCTTTGTTGCGTGTCTTTTGTTCAAAAATATTATAGATATACCCTTATGTAATTCGAAAATTTACAATAAACATCCTTTAAGTTTTAAGCCTTACAATAAATAAGGGTATTTTGGTTCTCAAAAATTATGAAAAAATTGACCGAGGGCATTTTCGATAATTCACTAACGACCGGGTATTTTTTGTAAATGTTGATATATGTCAAGAGGGTATTAATAATTTAAGAAACAAGATAGAGTCATTTGTAATTTCGTCTAAACTCAGAGGAGGTGAGGATAATTATCCTTAAAAATAACTTATAAACTCCTAAACATCTTATTTGAGGAGTTTATAAGCTCTTCCTCCAATTTTTTTTGCCAAATAATTTACACTATTTTATAAATTTTCAAATATTTTATAAAATATTTTAAAAATTTTATTAAGTTTAGCCAACCCCCAATTAATCTATACGCAAATTGAGAATATATATAAAGCAATCCATGTGCATCGCGCGCATCGTCATTACTGCCACTATGACAAAAATTATATTTAAGTTAATTAATTATGTGTACGTAATCCCACGAATCCCGTGCCAAAAAATTTTTTCGTCGTTTTATACATAGTAAAAGTTATATTCGAGAAAAAGTAAAAAAATATTAGATTTGTCATTGTTAATTATATTATGTTTGATCTGTTAATTGTATTAGTTACTAATTTTTTAAGCACAGTTCTCCAGAAATTCTGATCTTTGACCCTTTGGACCAGTTAAGGGACGTTTTCGCGGCCACGTTTCTCGAAAATGCCAATTTTCCACCAGGAGAGAGATGGGATATTCTATGGAGAAAATTTAGAGAAGGAATAATTATATTTATTACTCATATAAAATTTTAAAACTATAATTAATCCTCTAAAAAATTTTAATATTACAAATATTTACCTTCATGAATTTTAAAATTACATATACTCCCAGATCAGCCGGTTGCTCGTCCATATTTCCTGAACTTCCGATTATACTCCATAATTTTTTTGGGAAAGGAACAACTTGTTGGTTTTTCATGTGAACATGGAGATAATGTTTTGTAATTATTATATATTTTGAAAGTTTATATCTTTAACTTTTTGATTATGTGAAGATTTTTTTTTTTTTTGGTTTCCCAGGGTATCCCTCCGGCTGACAGCCAGAGGACTAATCTCCCGTCCCTACTGTCAGCGCACTAAGTGATAGGGGACTGGCCAAATGGTTTGCTCCATTCACATGGGTAGGAATCGAACCCCCGACATTATGTGAAGATTTGAGTATCCAATAAATAAAAAACATTCGTAATTACAGAATTTATTATTCGCTTCGGACAGTGCAATTAGTATTTATGTTGTTATTTGATATCAACCATGTTTCTCGGCCAAATTATAAAGTTAGAAGTTTCAGTAAAATTGATTGGACTAAATTAGATTTTGTTTAGGATTTTCGATAAGGTACGCAGAAGCATATTTTGTTCTACATAAATTTATTAAAACTTCCTTGCCCTAATTATACGCAAATTAATTTTTAAATTAAACATATTCAAACATTATACAATATTTAAATATATTTATTTACCGATTGATGTTATAAAAAATTTGATAATTGATCATTTAATTTAATGAAACTAACAAGCAGTAATAAATTAATAAAATTAAAATTTTATTAATAACGAACCGAAGAATTCTTTGGATTGACAACGAGGATAGTAAAATTAAAATTAATAAATTTATAATTTTCACAAAAAATAACATATAAATAAAGTATTGCAATGATCTAGTGGCGCAAGTTCAAAAACATCACCAGCGCAATTCTCACATCCAATTTCCATCGCGTGTGCGCGCAAACCCCCCGAATTCGATTCTCTTGACTGGTGCACAAGGGGGCGAGCACTTTGGGTGTGCACGTTGTGGGGTTCATTTAAAAAAAAAATTGTTTTCTATCTAAGGACTACACTGTGATGGACAATATTCGTTGCCAGCAAATCCCATGAAATTTGTTTTCTATCTAAGGGCTTGTTTCTCATCTTACATTCAAATACATTCCCATGAAATTAACTTTATTCTTAAACAATTCAACTTCAGTATTTTCGAGAAGAATAGTTTGTGAAAAATAAGAGGCCAAATAATGACCTCCTCAAAAATTAATTATTAGCTAGGTTTCTAGAAAATTTTTATCCCAGACCTGATTCAATTGAACCAGTGTTAATCACGTAACGAGTGTTTTATACTTGTACTATGACTGATCGATAATTTAGAGAAAAGTAATCAATCACTTGGTAAATGTAATATACTTATTATATAATTTATTGAGTTTGACCAAATTAAATTCGGGTAAAAAATTTCGAGGTTTATGATAGAAAACTCTCGCAGATCAAACAAGAAAATTCAATGTCAAGCAAATATCACGGACATCTAACGTGTAATCGACGCGACAAGTGGAACTAAAAATGAAAGCTACCTCTTGGCGTCACGTGAAATCTGATGTATAAAGATTTTTTTTTTCCTTCCAGAAATATTAAAAGATGTAAAATATCAAGTCGTTTAATATAGTAATTCAGAAATATTTTTCGAAAAGTTAGGTACACATTTTAAGTTAATTTTTTTTCTTAGTAAACCTTTTTTTTTTTCCGAAAACAAATAGCGAAACATAATTGCTCTTGAAAATTATTACAAACTTAAAAAGTTTGTGAGTTTGTGGGGACAGCTGTAATGAAACTGTTTAATAGAAATATTTATTTTTTTGGGTTGATTTTATTTTAAAAGTGACGTAAATTTAGAAATATAATTTTTAATCAACTGTGGTTTGGTGATTTTACTTTTGTATATAAGTATAATATTATTGGTAAAAAATGCGTCAAGTGTAGCAGTTGCACTATATACATTTAAAAAAAAACCTGATGTAAATGAATTGTTAGGTAGCTTATATTTTATTAAATAGGCTTTGTGTACACAATAACACATTTATCTGCTTTGTGTAATAATATATATATATATATATATATATATATATTTTAGAGTAGTGTCCGGCAAGCTAATGAAATTGGTGATGTTCTTAAATATTCTTTGTAACAAACAATCTTTTCAGTTAATAATAGAAATGAAAGTTTATACTTTTTGGCCACCTTCATCTTAATGTGTAAGTTATACACATATGGTTGAAGTTCCTATATCATGTGAGGCATGAGACTTAGTCTCGCATAGAGATGGAGGCCTTGAAACAAATCTCTAAATCATGATATAAATCACTCCAAGTTAAAGAGGCTAACAAATACTAGGGGCATTAGCATGACTCAAATTGAGACTTGTATTTATGACATATCTCAAATAGAGAATGTCTTGTTTCATAGACATCGAATGTAGAGACATTCATATGCATAAGTAGGTACTCATTAGATAATGAGTTCACTGAGGATCCCATCGAGGAACACCTAAATAGGAGCACTAGTTGTACATCGAATTAGAGGTTGTTTCTCAGCTTATAGTATGTATTAATTAGTCCTTAGACTTGATGCTCCCTAGTAATTTTGTACATATGCATTTATACTTTGATATAGGTATCGACCCCGTGGCGGGTCTTGCGATGCCTATATTGGGTATAGATCTCACATGTATGGAGGTTTGTCAGAATCAATAAATATTCCATTTGCTCACCTTGTAGAGTGAGTGAATCTCTTATGTGTTTTATTTTAACTAATCTAAGGAAATCGGTGGCCACAGTAGAGACAATGATTAGAAATGAGTTTTTTGGATCAATTGTCGAAATGACTAATTATAAATAAGAATCATAGAATTGAGGTTAAAAGGATTTCTGATAAGTCCCATATTCTATACCTCAATCGGGGAGATTAGATAATGAAATAAATGTATTTGCACGATAATCATAAGCAGATAGTTCATGCATTACACTTTACCTATTGAGTAGGCATCGTGGGCTTGTTGTTGGACATCCACCATGATAAATGGGTACTATGAATTTGAATGGGTTCTAATTCATAAGTGATTAATTAAACTCATTTAATTAATCGATTAATGAATTTATTTTCTAAAATATCGTAATGAGTTGCGAGCCCATTTCTTATCCATTGGTGAACCTAAGGGGTCACACACAAATAATGGACAAACTCCTAAATGTATATGAAACACTTAACTGGATTAAATCAAAGTGTTGATTTAATTGATTGAGATGCAATATTTTCAATTGCTTAAGTTAATTAATTAATTGATGGATTTAATTTGATTAAATTAAATTAAATTAAATTAAATTAAAGAGTTAATTTAATTGGGCTTGAGAGCTTAATTCATTAATTAATTAGATATTAATTTATCAATAGAATATATTAAGTTAATTGATGAGCTCAATTAAAATAAATAAATAATTAATTTAATTTAATAAAGTTAAAGGGTTAATTTAATTGGATCTCAAGGCCCACACCCATTAATTGATTTGATGGATAAAATCAATTTAGTAAAATTGATAGAAGAATCAATTAATTAAGAATTAATTGTTTAAATCAATTAAATAGAAATTTAGTTGATTTATGATTAACATAAGAATATAGATTTTTATCATTATCAAACCAGAAATCATGTGGGGATCTATTTTCAAAGAGTTTGAAATAGATTAGAAGAATTCTTAATAAATGAATATGTATATGGATATATATCATATATAACATAATAGATATATCATATGTACGGGATATATCAAAAGATATATGATACTATGTAGATATCATATGTATATATATATATCATATGTACGGGATATATCAAGAGATATATGATATTATAATATCTATAAATGTATGTATATATATATATATATATATATCATATGAGCAGACACAAGAGATTAAATTGAGTAGTGACCTCCAATTCTTGACTTCTGTTGGCCGCGTGTAGTACATACGAGGACAATTGAGAATATAACACACATATGGTATACTAGATATACGTGTATATATAGATGATAATGCGCTATTTTTGCATAGTTTTAGGTTACAATTATACTTATTTTGCTTAATTTTAGATTTTAAATTAGTTAAAATTTCACAAAAGTTAATTCTTATTTGCCATAAGTGAAAATTGATAAAAAGGTGCTTAAAAACGAGCCTGAAGGTGGTAAAAAATATAGATAAATATCATACAAGGAAGCTAGAAGGCTAAACATGAAAATAATAGTGTTCGTTGCACAAGGCGTGATCACACTTTATAGGCTGAAATTCCTAAGCGGGAATGGTAAAGAAGAATCTTGATATGGCAAGAGTTCTACTTAGAAACAAACTTCTGACTTGCCTATAATTCATAGGATTTTCCAAAGAATTATTTTAGTCATGTTAGGAATTTTTTCTAGGGTTAGAGCCCTATATATACCCGATTGTATGGTATTGTCTAGACATTTGGAATTTCAATTTTTTATTATAGTTCTTACTTGTTCTCTTTAAAATTTTCAACTTTTATATTTCTATCTTAGTTGTATTATAGGCCATAAGAGGCTAAAATACTTTATTCAGTCAATGAGTAATTCAAGCCAACGTTTTCTTCAAGGATTGTCAGATCTAATTGATTTATTTGTCTTTTAATTTTATACAGTATTTGTGTATTTTCCTGTGCTTTTTGGGAAAACTCCATCTCTCATTGTTGTTTTATTAGTTGTGCAATTTCGGCAGGTTGTTCAATTAATTTAACTTCATATTTCCAGTTGGTAAGATCAAATCCGTAATTGTTTGATTGAATCAACACAAGTGAAAATTAGTGTAATTCGTTATACTATGGAAATAAAAAAACTAGTTTCGAACAACCACATTTGTAGGTTTGTGGGCTAGGATTAGGGTCTTTCTAGTTTTGAATGTGTTAACGGGTTAAATCCTATCGTTTGACCAGAGTTATTGGTTAATTAGGGATTATTCATAACGTTCGCATGTCTAGTCTATTATTAAGGAAAGATTAGGTTGGATGAGTTCTTCAAAGTCTATAACCAATCTATTGCATGAATTAAAAGTTATTTTTGAATCAATGATCAATTCGTTAAAATGTTGTACGAAGAATTACCCTTGATTGAGTCTTTATTTTTATAGATTTCCTTTCGATTTCTTTCTTACTTTTATTAACTTGTCATTTAAAAACCCTTCTTTTTTACTTTATTTTACACTCTTGGTTATCTTGGAATTTATCAATAGTTATTCCCTGTGGGATCGACTCTTCTCGTCGTATCTACAAGTTAATTTTGTTAGAGGAGTAGAATTTTATTTTTTGTGGATTCGACATCCATCAAATTTTGGCGCCGTTGCCAGGGAATTACTAATTTGATTTATTTTCTTAGATGACTAGGAATACTAATACGGCCGAACTTTAATATGATTCAAAAATTAAAAGGACAACTCGTAGATTGAGGAAGGAAACCAAGTTGAAAAGGCTAACCCACGGCGAATCTTCCTCTACAACTCCACCGTTTCAAATTCTTCTTACGAGTTTGACAAAGAACAAAAGGAGATGGCACAATCACAACAAACCCTACGACAATTGGCTGCACCACCAATAAATCAATCACCTCTTGTATAACATGCCCTTACTTGGAAACATCACTAGAACTAAAATGGAGATTGATTCATCTTTTGCCCAAGTTTAGAGATTTGGAAAACAAAGATCCCCATAAACATCTGAAGGAGTTCCATGTAGTTTGCTCTTTCATGAAACCACAAGATATAGACGAGGACCACATTAAGTTGAGGGCATTCCCCTTCTACTTAATCGACTACGCAAAGGATTGGTTGTTCGACCTTTCATTGAGATCTATAGATTCATGGGATAACATGTAGCGAGCATTCTTGAACAATTTTTTCCCGCCTCTCGTGTTGCTACCATTCGAAGGGATATTAGTGGAATTTGCCAAAGAAACGACGAGACATTTCATGAATATTGGGAGCATTCCAAGAGGTTATGCTCTAGCTGTCCACAACATGGGATATCGGAACAAACACTCATTTAATACTTTTATGAAGGTTTGATACCCATGGAGAGATGTATGATAGACGCAACTAGTGGAGGAGCATTAGTGAGCAAAACCCCCGAGGAAGCTAGGGATATAATTTCTACTATGGCGGATAATTCTCAACAATTCGGAATGTGGCAAGAGCTGTCGCGACAAGTCAATGAGGTAAGTACTTCTTCCCTTGAGAATAAAATAAATCATTTGACTTCGTTAGTTCAAAATTTTGTAGACGACACTTCAATTCAAGAGGACCACCAAAAACAAGTCAATACAATGAGAGGATTTCCGGGAGCTCCGCAAAGGAGATATGATCCACATTCTAACACCTATAACACCGGATGGCATGATCACTCCAATTTGACTTATGGAGAGCCATGACAACCTACTAATTCAGGTATGTCTCTCAAGGATATAGTTAAATCCCGAGCCACTAACCAACAAAAATTTCAACAAGAGACAAGGGCCAACACGCAAAATTAGGAGGACCAAATAAGCCAACTAACCTCATCGACGCGTAGGTGGGAATCTCAAGGTAAATTGCCGTTGCAAACTGTGGTCAATCCAAAACATAATGTTAGTGCAATTACCTTGAAAAGTATGGAGGAGTTGGAAACGCCTGGGTTGATGAGCCATGGATTAACAACTATAAAAAAGAGGGGATTTCATCATAAAGCACGGTCCAAAGGCCAAAGGAGATAAGCAACCCACGACTTGGGAGATATCACCCTTTCTCTAGAAAGATTCACGAGATGTAGAAAGGAAGCAAAGGAAAAAGGAGATCCCTGAGAGTTTACGCAAGGTTGAAGTAAATGGCCATTTAATTGATAAAATTGACAAATTACCGCAATATGCTAGAGGGTTTGAGGAGTTATGCACCAATAAGAAAAAGTTGGAGGGCTAAAAAATGCAACGATCCAGGTATGTTTTCTATCACATTTACCATAGGTAATGTGGGGATAAATCAAGCCATGCGTGATTTAGGTTCTTCACTCAATATCATGCCTATGTTTGTTTTCTCACTTTTGAATGTTAAATCACTGAAAGAAACAACTATAGCTCTTGAGGATTGACCAAGCCTTTATAAGGTAGACCACATCTTAGTATTTATTCAATATGGGATAGTTAACATCCATCCTTCTCAATTATTCCTAAAAGGGTCTAGGAATTATTCTAAAAGTTAGAATATATAGTTTCATATATACACCTATATGGTTTCCGATTCAGTTCCAACATAGAATCGAGAAGTCGAGGAGATCCGTTCGTGTGGACTATCTTTAGATGGAGAATGCTTGGGCTCCTATTTGCGTGGATGTGTTCGGATAGAATTTCAGGATGTGATTCGGATGATCGAGATTTAGTCGGGAACTCAAAGGATGATTCGTATTTAGATACGACAATACCCTACATTAAACGGAAGGCTCAAGGTATAATTTCGTTTGAACTTTATTATATGTGTTTGTTGTTTGCATAAAATCCGCATCGTAATAGCAACGAGACACGTTTTTAAATAATTGTTATGTAACAAATTTTTATATTTTCTAATGAGTATCTCGGAAACTATGCGAAACTAACAACATTTTAGAACAAGAGCCATTTTGTTTTCTTGGATTTTTGGTTGGTCAAACCTATCGGCAAGTTGGAATGGGCATTCAGGTGGTGGCACGAGTTCCTTGGCATTGTGGCGGATGTATTGAATTGAGCACCGGCACTCAGCTTGTGCAGAAGCTTCACGTGCCGTTGTCGGAAGCTTAATTTTTGGCTGCTATGAAAACCAGATGATATATATGTTGGGTGTTTTTTTTTTTTTTTTTTTTTTTTACATTCTTTTTTTGTTTGAATCTCTTAAATTTTTGACTTATTTTAATTAGGTATTGTGACTGGACCTGTGCTTTTGGACTTGCACTGTATGGTAATTAATTTTTTGTTTAATTTTATTTATAAAATTTTGCTAAAAACAGGTTATATCTACCTATACACATGAAAAAGTATATATTTATTTGGAAAATTGCTAATATAATAAAGTACTGGAATTATTTTGAAGCACACAAGTGTTAATAATGAAAGGAGCCACGACCAACATGCCTGCAATATGATCTTAGAATAGTAAACTTGGGTGATTAGTGATTAAAGTGCCTGCAGTATTTAACAAATTAAACTGCACTCCATTTTATTTTCCACCTTGATAACAAACTCCAACGAACGTTATTTTATTTTCCTTGTTGATGTCGCTCGTATTACAGATTAAGATAGGCATTGTGAACTGCTATCATATTAACTTTGTATATTCTATTTTCGTTTTGATTTAATTAGTCAACTTTTTTGATTAATTGGATTAATTAATTATGAAAATAAACCAAGTATTCTCATCACTTGGGATTAGCATTATCATAATAATGATATAGTATCACATGAAATATGGTTGAAGATTATTTTATTATAGTTTGGATATGATCTTATATTGCATAATTGTGTTACATCTTCTATTATACTCATCAATACACGCCACGTGTATTGGTGAACGGTCGAGATAAAGAAAAGAGAATCTTTATATTTTTTTCCATATCATCAGTTTCTCTTTTTCGTTATCTCGATCGTTTACCAATACACGTGGCGTGCATTGATAAATGTCATAGAATATATAACACGATTGTATAATAAAGGATTCGAACTGATTTTATTACAATAAGTTGCTCATTCACTCAAATCCAATCAAATCTTGATAAACAATTTGTTTATAGTCAACACCTTGTATAAATCAAACCTGAACCTGGGGCTTCCTAAGAGCCATTGCTGTACGCTTCTTGAGGTGGCCAATAATCTCTCTACATATTCCCTTCTTAAAACTAATTTATTTTGCATCTTAGATAATGCTCTTTATACATATCAAGAACAGTTTTTGTTATTGTTTTGGCTTAATCAAGTAGTTCTGTTGTCACGCAGGCCGGCAATACCCGTTCGATCGAGTTGATTCCAAGCAAGAAACGAGGATGAGGATCAATGTGGTGAGTCGAAAGCTGATAAAACCATGCAAACCAACTCCCTCGAATCTCGGCGCTTACAAGATTTCTGCAATAGATGAACTCAACCCAGCAATGAATGTGCTCCGCATCCTCTACTATAAGTCATTTGATGGTCCTGTTAAGGGAAAAAACATCATCTCGTTATTAGAAGACTCACTGGCTCAAATCTTGCCCCTTTTTTATCCGTTGGGAGGGAGATACAACAACGAAAAACATCAAGTCGATTGCAACGACGAGGGTGCTGAGTTCTCCGTGGCAGAAGTTGACTGCCAACTCGATCAACTCATTGGCGGCGCCGAGTTGAAACTCGAGGAGCTCAACCATCTCCTCCCACTAGGCGTTGGCGCAGCTGACGAGCCGACGGATCCAATGTTGGCCATTAAAATCAACAGGTTTCAGTGTGGGGGCTTGGCTATCGGCGTGTGCGCTTCATATAGGATTTTCGACTCTTGCTCTCTCGGCATATTCCTTAAAGCCTGGGCCAGTGCGGCAACTCACTACGACGAAAAGGAAAGTCAGTAATAACAATTATCTTCACAAATTTATGAGTATAAATATGAATAGTAACAAAACAAAGTTCAATACATATTATTTTTCAAATTGTCTTATGATATTTTGTTGCCTTGTTTATTTATTTTTTCAGTGGCTGCGGAGGGGGAGCATGCTATTCGTCCAATTTTCGACTCTTCCAAGTACTATCCATTGGAGAATGCGGCCCCGCTCGACTTTGGGGTGTTGAGAACACCGGACAAAAGTATTGTTACGAAGAGGTTTGTTTTCGACAAGAATGCAATAGCGAGACTGCGAGACAGCATTGACAGCGAATATCAGCAAATTATCCGGAAGCGAACGCCCCCCTTCCCGGGTGGTGGTGGTGCAGGCATTGTTGG
This sequence comes from Petrea volubilis, assembly GCA_026212405.1. NCBI lineage: Eukaryota > Viridiplantae > Streptophyta > Magnoliopsida > Lamiales > Verbenaceae > Petrea > Petrea volubilis. The sequence continues at coordinate 26,633,091 of CM047873.1, read as the reverse complement.
CCCAGGCTCTTTTGCGGGCCGACAGGGCAAAAAACGGCAAGTGGAGATCTTCACTCATTGAGCAAGCAATCAATGTTCGAGAGAGGACCGTTCCACCTATACCTAAATATTCTTGCGGTCAATGGGTTTCTGGATCTCTATTAGATTTGACAGCGGACGAGACCCGCTGCATGGCGAACAATTATCTTGGAATGATCTTAAAGATCCGTGAGACTACAATTCAGGGCGTCAAAGACTGTGCGAGAATATTCACCGACAAAGAGTTTGGAAGATGGGCCATGATTGACTGTAGCCTGTATGCAGCTGAGAAAGAAAGTAGCCCTGACTGCAAGCTTGTGTGGCTAACAGATTGGTCAAAATTTGGAGAGTATGAACTTGATTTTGGCTTCGGGACACCCGTGTGGGTGAGCTTGGCTGATGTGCCTTTCAAAGATCTTTTCATTTTGATGAACACCAAAAACAGCGATGGTATTGAAGCATGGGCATTTCTGCATGAATCAGACATGCGCTACTTCGAACAAGATAAGGAATTAAGAACACTCACTGGAGCCACAGGTGACTGAATCTCATGCTATGACTTGTATCCTTTCTTACTTTCACAATAAAGTGGATTTGATGTGGTCATTATCATTTCACAAGTTGTATTTGTACTTTTCCTTTTTTCCCATCACAATGAGATGAATTTGGTGCGTTCCTTCCAAATTTACGAGTTGTATTTGTATTTGTATTTTTCTTTTTTCCTTTTTTACCCTCAATAAGTTGAATTTAGTGTGCTCGTTCCCTATTAGATCACTAGTTATATTAGTATTTGCTTTTTATTTTTTTCCTCAATAACGTCAATTTCATGTGCTCAATTTTAATTGTATACATTTGTTAAATTACAAAGGGGGAAGGTTTTTTTTTTTTTTTTTTTGGGGGGGGGGGGGGGAAGGGGTTGACATAAGAATCATAAAAAGCAAAAGTTTGTTACTGTCATGTAATTGTTACGACCAAAGCTAGGTAAGGTAAAAAAAAAAAGCGTGGCAAACATCAATTTAAAGGTAAGTTGAAATCAAATAAATATGAAAATGTAATAATATTCTTGCCAACTGTCAAACCTAAATTTAATGATAATCTTGCGAACAAATATTGATGAATACTTGTGTTTTATCACTATATTGTGAAAATTTTGAAATCACAATAATTTAAAATAGAAGATAAAAATATAAAAAATAAATTTCAAAATGTAGAAATTTACTCTTTACAAAAACATCATAACTAAAATTAAAATAATGTAAATTTTACATTTTACAGTTGACATTAAGATGTACGATTTTAGGTTTCTTCTTCTTCTTCTTCTTTTTTTTTTTTTGAACATGTTAACAAATTGAATTTGCATAAACTCTTAGTCTATTTAAATTTTGATTTCTTTGCTATTCTTCTTCTTCTTCTTCTTCTTCTTCTTCTTCTTCTTGATTTCTTCATTATTCTTCCTCTTTTATTTTATTTTCTCAATACATGGAGAATATTGTGGATTTACACACACACACACGTGGAACAACCCACCATGCCACTAACTTGGACCAAACCTATTTAATATATGCTATAGAATTTTAGCTCGGCATAATTGTATTTTTAGAATAGTATGTTGCACCAAGTTTTAATTTAGAACACTAATTTTCTCAATTTTAATTTTAATACATGAGTTTGGAAAAAAGTTTCACATTTAGGATTTTCGGCGTAAATTGGCTAGATTTTAGTGGATGGCGATGATGTAGCACCCTAAATTGGTGGGGGTGGGGGGCTTTGGTAATTTTCCCTCCATATTTCATATTTTAATATTATTTTATATAGGAAAAATTGCATATAACCCCCCTTGATTTTGAAATTCTGCTAAAAATCCCCTCGGGGTTTAAAAATATGAAAAAAATGCCCCATGTTTTAAAACTCCCTGCAAACTCGCCCCTACCGTTAGTTGAAGCTTGACAGCGTTAAAATTTTGTTAGAATACCCATTATGCCCTTATTGTTTTGTTAGAATACCCATTATGCCCTTATTGTTAAGTACCTTCGGATAATACATTAGAAAATAAATAGTTCAGATTCATTCTTTAATATTAAAACATATTATATAAATAAAAATTATAAATTAAATACTATAATATATAAACAATATTTATAATTTTTAAATTAAAAAAATATATAAAAATTATATACACGTATATATGTGTATATATGTAACACACACACACACACACACACACACACATATATATATATAACACACACACACACACACAAACAAATCAATACATAGCTCACACAAACATTCGCACCAGAAAACACACACACATGTACCACACCACACCAGAAAAAAAAAAAAAAAAACACAACTCACACACTCATTCACACCAGAAAACACACACGCGCGCACACTACACCACACACTTCGATTCACATACACACATGCGCACACTTAATTCTATTCACACACACACAAAAATTGCACCTAGATCTGTACAATTGAAGTGAGATCTGGACACAATTGAGGTGAGATTTGGACATGATTTGTGGCGGGGTGGTGGTTGTTCGGTCGGATGAAGGTGGTGGAGGAAGAAGATGGTGAAGAAGGAAGAAGGCGGATGAAGAAATTATATTTAATTCTATTTTTTATTTTTTATTTTTTATTTAAGGAGAACTCATAATTTTTAGGTAGACATGGGGCCAGGGTTGGGAAGCGGCGACGACAGTATCACAGCGGCGGCAACATCTTGGTGGGTTGGGGGTGTTGGGTTAGGGGTGAAAGAAGAAGTTTGGTGAGATTGTTCTTTGGAGAAGAAGAAGACGATGAAAAAAAAATAGAAAAGATAAAAAAAATAATTTTATGAAAATCTAAACAAAATTTTAAATTATCAATAAATTTATAAATAATAATAATAATATTTTTTTTGTTTAAAATAAAAATAATTTTTTATTATAGAAATTTGGTCGTAAAAAGTAATAATATGATAATAAAAACGAATAAGGGATTTATTTCAATTTTATGATATAAAAATAAATAAAAAGGGGCTAATAAAAATGAAGATAAAATAATACAAATCAATTTAAGATTTTGACAAATTAAAGGTTTGTTTGTAATATTAGATAAATATATTTAAATTTACAAGTGAAAGGGTATATTAGTCAATGTACATGTATTTGAAGATGGCAAAGTGCCAAAAAAGACCCAATTTCACATGCCAGGCATGTCCACGAGAAGTTCCATTATTGTTAACAGAATGGGGGATTTTGTGCATGGTATCTAAAAATATAGGGTAGTTTTTTCATATTTTTAAACCACAAGAGGGTTTTCAGCAGAATTTCAAAACCACAGGGGGGATTTATACAATTTTCCCTTTTATATATATTAGATGGATTTTATACATTACAAGAAAGCACACCCTTTCCTAACGAAAATTTTGTGATCAAGACTGTCATAGATTTAAGAAATTTGTGATGAAATAGTGACAAAAGTCAATGTAAATAGAACTAAAGAAACAATCAGTAACAAGGCGTTCAGTAATTGAATTTTTATAAACTAAATCCATCACAAAACTTAATTTGCAGTCTATTGGTTTGTCACTGAAGGTTATAGATTCTTGTAGTGATATTTATTTTTAAAATTGTCTTATTATTTTGCCATTGTACCCCATTCTATATGTAAACTAAGCCCAAGCTAGACAAGCGAGGAGAAATGATCATTGGGAAATGAGAGGACGCAAATCATGGATGAGTACCGAGCTACATGACAGATTTAGATGCACAAAGTCGACTCAAATGCACAGCTCCTATGTGTTAATGGATATATAGAGTAAAAGTGCTTAGAGTCCACTTCATAGACAGGTCACTTGTGCAGAAAAAAATTGCAACCCAAACAAATGCATATCAAATTATACAATGGCAGTATTGTTTTTAGGGAAAATTACAAAAAACCTCCTGACAATTGGCTCGATTTCAAAAAACACCATGTGGTTTAAAAAATTAAATATTATACCCTACCATTTCAAACCTTATTACAGTTTTCACCAACCGTTAGTTCAACTAACGGAAAATGATGATGTCAACCCAAAAATTCAATATATGAATATCCCATTTTACCCTCGTGCCACAATTGAGCTGACAAATTTACCTTTGGAACTCTTTGTAAACTTTTTGAAATCTTGAGGTTGGACTCTAAACTTGGCACTGATATGTTTCTTTTATTATTTTAATGGCATCTTTTACTATTTTACCCTTATACCTATTTGTAAAATTTTCAAAATCTTGATGTTGTAATAGGTATATATTGTGCTTATATATTGCAATAGTGTCTCTGTGTATTGGTTATGTATACATGGTACTTTTTTCTTTTTTCTTTTTTTTTTTGGGGTTTTGTTGTTTTTAATTCATTTTTATGTGCTTTTGATGGCCCTAAGAACATGATCATGATATTGTGCAGGTTGAACGCATTAAATTTAACCCCTTGACACTTTCTATACACTTACAAATAACCACCCAAGTTTGGTGAATATTACATGCAAAATACCATCAATTTAGGCCTCATTGCCTAATCCAACTACATACAAAATAGTTCTAAGCCGAATAGCAAATTGAATACATTACATTTAACCACTTGACATTTCATACGTACTGACAAAATAACCACCTAAGTTTGGTGAATGTTACATACAAAATACCATCAAGTTAGGCCTCATTGCCTAATCCAACTACATACAAAATACTTCTAAGCCCCATAAATTATAGGGCGAATTACATCTACCTCCCCTGAGGTTTGGCGAAATTACAATTCAACCCATGTTTTTTTGTAAATTACAATAAACCCCCTGAGGTATGTAATAATTACAAGTAATGGATGGAAAATGTATAAAGTCCGTTTTGCCCTTTATTTTTTGCTAATATTACATAGGGTGCATTACATCTACCTCCCCTGAAATTTGAAAAAATTACAATTTAACCCACATTTTTGTGTATATTACAATAAACCCCTGCAGTATGTAATAATTGTAAGTGATGGATGAAAAATGTATAAATCCACTCTTCGCCTCAATTCCTCCACCTCTAGGCCAAAATTGACCTCACCAATGTGTTTTTCATATCGAAAAGTTTAAGACTTGCTTCAAATTCACCGAAAAACTTGTAGGAAAATGGAAACCCGCCACCACCTCATTGCTGCCGCAGCTGCCGCAACTGTCGCCGCCACTGTTCCTCCACCATCCAACGAAACCCGAAACTACCACCACCAACATGTTCCTCTCGTCGCGTTGATCGATTTTGACATACAACTTGGGCGATTTCGAGAAGAAATAAGTGAGTTATGATGAATTAAAAGTGTAGGATTTCTCAATTTTCATGTGTATATACATTGCATATGTATGTATCTAGATCTCTCTCTTCTCCCACCTATCCGTCATTTTCAACTCTTAAAAAGGCAATTTTTTTTTTTTAATAATATTACTCTTAGCCTCAGAAAGATGTACTATATAACATACAACCCCAAATATTTTATATATATTACAAAAAAATCCCTCAAGGGTACTATCGGAACTTTACATACAAAAACCAACGGAATCCTAACGGTCCTAAACGGCTGGGGTAAATTGTTAGACGGAATATACCTCAGGGGGTTTATTGTAATTTATAAAAAAATGTGGGTTGAATTGTAATTTCGCCAAACCTCAGGGGAGGTAGATGTAATTCACCCTAAATTATATCCAATCAAGACAAAAAAAATTGAGTACCAAATCACTCATGGCTACAGTTTTCAATCTATTTTTTACATTCCCAATGACATGCTAAATAAAAAAAGTAGTAATAGAAGTCCAACTCTTGTTTAGTCAGCACGAGGAGGTCCTCCTTCTTCATCCCTTGTAACAGCAACACCTGTAGATACTCTCTCTTTCTTCCTCTTCTTCAGTTGCCAAAACATTTTAACCAAAGGAGCATCCAGATCAAAGTCACCATCAACGGAATTCCTTTGCCAAACAAAGGGCGAAAAAGTAATTTTGTTGTATGGGGGGATTTTGTAATCAATATTGCAATAGTTTAGTAACTATCTATTCACTGGTAACTGGCCAACAACATTTGCGCAAGTCTGTATACTGAACAATGGTCATCAGATTCGTAGTTTGATAACAAATGATCGTCCGCTGCTTGGAAGTGAGAATCAGATTCATCATTGTTTGATTATCTTGCTCAGTTCCATCATGTTCTTCTCGCTCAGCTTCTACAGAATGGGCGCGATCATCATCTTTGTTAAGCTCTTCATCAGTAGACTCTTCACCACTCACATCACCACTTTCATCCCCACTGTCGTCTAGATCTAACTCATCTAGAGCTCCTACTTCTCCACCATTATCCTTTGAGGTTCCACATGTGTTACACTTTCACACCACTTGAGTTTGAGAGTCCACCAACACATTTCTCAACCCCTTTCATCACTTATTTCCACCAACACATTTCTTCCCAAATAACTTAACTCCCAACTAAACGATAAAGTTCACTACTAAACTCATTAGAAACATCTTTTAAAAGATTATCAAACCGATACAAGTTTGGATCTATATTTTGTATCGTTCTACTCTTTTCATTAAAGTGCAGAAGCAATTCAAGCCATTCAGGTTCACAACTGCTCATAAGTGATAAAAAAATCAAATGAATAACAAGAACACCACCAAAAAAGGAAAAATAAAAACACCAGAAAAATATGACAAGTGCCCCCTCAAAGTTTGTTCTACCTTACACCCGACACCCTCTGCTTTCTAAAGTTTTACCAAAAAAAATACATGACTAAATGGCTTGTATTTTCTTCAGTGCCGCCAGGCGGGATATTTCTCCGCCTAGGCAGGGTCTTTAACAGCTTGTTTGCCCTTCTTTCAATTGTTTTGTCTCCAAAACTTATCTTGCCAAAGAAAATAACTGCTAGGCAAGCTAAACAACATTTCCTTGACCAAAACCAGCAATTTAACTTCAATAGAGTTAAAATTTACACAATAAAATGCCAAAATAACTCTATGAATAAGAGTTATCACTACAGAAAGCTCAGAAAAACATGATTTTAACAAGCTTGTAATCACACATTTCCCCAAAATGTTGAAAAACATATCATGCCACACAAAATACACATCATCAGGTGTCAAACCAACTTTAAAGATTGAGACCATCACTACATAATATCAAAACAAAAGAAAATATAAATCTACAATAACAAATCACAAACCCTAGACATGGCATATTCTCCAAAAATATAGAAAAAATAACATATTGCAAGTAAAAATCGGAGTATATATGCAAAATATCATACATTTGAAGGAAAAATACCCACCTCTTGATCAATTTTTTCTGTTTTTTTTGTTTTTGGTTTCCAAATGGCCTTCGACTTTAGTGGCTAAAGAGCAAACCCAAATGTATCCCTCAATTTCGGAGCCATTTCGAGTTTTTCACAGTAGGCGAACTAGCGAAAGTGAATGAGAAAGAGATGGGGGAAAAAAACAGAAGAGAGAGAGAGAGAGAGAGAGAGAGAGAGAGAGAGAGAGAGAGAGAGAGAGGAAGTTAGGTATGAAATTGGCATACACTTGATAAGTAGGTTTACTACCTAATACTCCAAGGGTAAACTTGGGTCTTTATATATTTTTTTTTCTTATTCATTCTTTAATGTTTTCTGTTAAAGGCAAAATAGACATTTCGCCATTTCTGTTTAACTTAACGGTTGACCAATAGTCAGAGGGTGCAATATGTAATTTTTTAATCCACAGGGTGTTTTTTGAAATCAGGACCAAACGCTAGGGGCTTTTTTTGTAATTTTTCCCTTTTTTTTTTTTATCTTTGTGCCCCTCATCTTCTTTTTTTCTCTTCATTGTTTTTAGAGGGATAGCAAAAGTCCTATTGGATTTAGTCTCTAGAGTAAGATGGAATATAATTATGGGGTATCAAAATAGAGAGTTTGTGTAGGCATTCTGTTGATTAGATACATAGTGGTGGAAAAGGTATAGGAACAAAGGTGATGGGTAAATTAGTTAAATGAAGCATAATGGGACCAGTTTCAAAAATGTGTTGATAACTCCGCTCGATCAAAGCATTGTGTTCAAGAGTACATAGAGGTGTCAAAAAATGAGAAATGACATGATTTTCAAGAAAGGATTCAAGATGAATGAATTCCTGTTATCACTGTAGGTGATAATTGATTTTTGAAAGAACTTTTCAACAATGGATTTAAATTTGGCAAATATGGTAAAAAAATAGATTTATTTTTCATAGGGAAATACCAAGTATATTTGGTATAATAATCTACAAAAGCTCCATAAGAATTAAAACCATCAAGTGAGATGGTGGGAGTTGAACCGGAAAAGTTGGTATACGAATATACGATAGTTCTCTAATAGTGCAAAGCTATGTAGAGTGGATATTGATACAGGAAGTTCATGCATTTTATTGCACTTGCATGAATTAGAAAAGCCTATCTCCTTTGATGGGCTAGAACTAAGAAGGGAAAACTGAATTAAAATTTTATGGATAATTTTATTTGAATGATGGCTAAGTTGGTGATGCCAACATGTTGCAGAAAATTTGCTCTAGGGATAGGGTTGGAGTTTGAAGAACACAATGAGAACATTTAATGGTCATTCGTATACATTTTCTTTAGGCATCCCCTACACAAGTACTTTTCCCATAAAAAAATCCTTCAAATTAAACATAAATGCCAAAAATTCAACATAGACATCGTTCTTGCAACGCAATTTGTAAACAAAAAATAAATTATGTTTCACAGAAGGAACACATAAGATGTTAAGGGCGATAGGCTTAGAACTAGAATTAAAAGAAGAAACGGGTGTGAGGAATAAGAAGTTTATTACCATCTCCAACAACAATATCATTACTGCCATCATAATCTGAATGTAGAGAAAGATTACTGAGATCAATGACAACATGATTCAAATCACTGGAGTCAAGAAGCCATGGTGAGTTGGTATGTACAGTTGTTGTTATTATGTTAGCCCTGGGTAGGTTTCATGAAAGGCGTGAAGAAGAGTAGCCTAAGGAGGCCAACCATGTTACAATACCAAGAAGTCGGTGATAAGTTTTAACTGTATGCCTTGGTTTGTCATATAATTGACACACAACTCCTTTGTTATGACTGGAGTTTTCGTAAGGCTGGTTTTTGTGGTGTTGTTGAGGTCCATTATTGGGACCACCACCTTGCTTGTAAGGTTTTTGGACTTGAGATTGATCGATGGAGACGTTCATTGTAATTGGGACATGAACGGAAGATTTTCGTCAGTTTAGATGAGCTTTTGATGAAACTCCTCAATTGTAATAGGAGTGTCACAGGCCTAAATTGTTGTCACAATAAAATCATAGTTATTAGGAAGTCCATTGAGGATGTGTAGAATAACGTCATCAAGAAGGAATGGTGCATCGGCATTTGCGAGTTGGTTGGCAAGCTGGCGAACGTGTTGAACATAGGCAGAAATAAAAAGATTGTCCTTTGATGCATTGGCAAGATTGTGTCTAAGAATCATCAGTGAGATTTATTGGGTGTTTATTGCATAAAGATCCCTATGTGTTTCCCACACTTCATGAAAAGTTTGTACAGATATAACAAACGGGACAATATCAGAGGATAAAGTCGATATGATGGCACTTTGAAGGAGATGATCTTGGTGTTTCCAAAAGATATCTGTAGGGTGACCAGATAAAGAAGTCTCAATATACTTTTCAAAGTTATATCCAATGAGATGAGATTCCCATTGTGTATGTTAAGAAAAATAATTAATAGAGTTCAATTTTATTAGAGCAAGGGCAATCGTGTTTATTGAAAGTAACTTGGGAAGTTCTGAAGAACTATCAACCATGAGAATTGTAGAAACCGAAGATAAATGTTGAATAGTTTCTTTGGTTGCAACTCTTTATTAGAAAGCAGACTTTGGTGGAAGTGTTTTGCACATGGATTTAGAAAAGATGAAAAGAAAAGAAAAAGTTGTTTGGCTGTTACAGCTCTAATACCATAAGAAGGTAAATGAAATGAAAGGATTGATAGATGAAGTGTGCCTTTTATACAAAAGTTGAGAGTTGTACAAAAATGAAATGAAACTAGTATATGGAAAAGTGTAAATTATAAACAACGTAATAATAGTTAAAATTAATCAGCTTGAGGTAATTCTGGATCACATATAATTAGCCTTTGATAGAATCTTTCTTAGGAGTGGTTTCTTTATTAGATCTCAACTTTTTGGCGGCACCCTAGTCAACGCCATCGGATTCTGTTTGACCGATAGTCAAAGAAAGTCAAATTTCACGTTTTCAGCAAAACTTATTGGTATCCAACAAACTTCACATCGTTGTGATTACCTTGCCTCGGGCTTTCCATAACTACAAAAGTCAACCTATTTCACCGTTGTTTAGTTGTCGGTCAACCTAGTTCTTTCCATGGTTGTTATTCGTGGCAATTTGCCTGTTGCCAGTAACCTACCAGCTGATGCTTGCACCAATAAACTCACTTTATAGCCCTTATTCCAATTCACACATCTTTGCCTACATTGGAGCCCCGTCAGCAAACACGCTCCTTTCTTCCACCCACCAAAAACACATGTAACACCCTCCCCAATTTCTCTTCCAATACATATCTTCAAGTGACCAGAGCTACTGCAATTTGGATACCAAAGAAGAGGATGATGAGTCTCCACTTTTCTCATCAAATTCGTTTATGCAACTTATAGTGCTAAATTAGGGATAATATTGCAAAATTGATACTATGTTTTCATGGGCTTAAATTGATATTTATTGGTTTCTTGGTTGTCAAATTTTGTTGGATTTTATCACCGCTCTGATCACTAATAGACCACTAACTACAATTGCACCGCCATCACCGCCACCTCCAAGTACCATCAAAGCATATTCGGTGTACAGTGTATGTGTGTTTAAAAACAAGTTGTTGGACTTTTTTTAATTAAGAAAATACATGTGCGTGTGCGTATTGATAGATATTTTGTTTGTATATATGCATTTATTTATATATGATAATTATAATTTTTGATATATGTTTTACTTGTATATATTATGTGAGTGTCTTTAAATATTCAGGTTGTACATCTAGAATAAATATTTGTGCAAATAATTTTTTTTTTTGAGTAAAAACATATATTTTATTTTTTGTATTACAAAAATCACCCCTCCAATTTAGTTATATTACAAAGGGAACTCATGAAAAAAATATAAAAATTAAAATAAGGGTATATTTGGATTTTTCATTAAAATTTTGCTGGTGTCAGCTATTTTTGATCAGTAACTAACTGCTCAGGGGGGTAGTTGTATTTTTCAACTTCCCAAGGAAAGAGATTATAATATTGAAAAATTTTGGAAGGACCAATTGTAGTTTCCAATCTTGGAGGGATAGTGGTTGCAATTATACCATTTAAATTTCATGAGACAAGATCAAAATGTATTTTTAGAGACTTACTATTATTTTATAATCTAGATGGATTGTCAAAATTTAGTATAAACCAAAGATATATTACTAAAAAAATCACCCCATGTGTTGGAAAAAGATGTATTTATTAAGAAACACTCAAATAATAGTTTTAGAGACTTACTATTAAAATGAAGAACTTAGTTTGGAGATTCAAAATGAATTAATTTTTTAACTTAAGAAGTCAATAGCGATTTACACAACAAATTAGTTGTTGGATTTTTGGGAATTAAGAGTTGACAAAACTGTTTTTTATATTTTAGTATAATTTGTTTTTTTGACAATACAATTGTTTTATGTACTTTTGGTAAAATTTTATAATATGTATTAATTCTTACACGCACATTTTGTTGTATCTAACACTAAAAAATCATGACTTTTCATTAGTCAAACTACACATCTTTTATTTTTCCATGTAGAATAAAAAGATATAAGTTATGTAAATCCATATGATGTATTTAAAAAAGAATACATTCCTAATGATATATTATATATATGATACGGTCGGTTTTTGGTTTGATCAAGTGTTGGGATCTAAAGAGCTCCCGATAATAATGCTGGTAGCCCACCTGTCAAAGAGGGAGAAATGCACGTAAGGACTAGCCGGTTTTGCCCCGGCGTAGGCTCTCCGACGCTCAAGTTAATTGTAGGGTATTTGAAGAAGATGATGAATAGTAAATGCGAAATATTCTTGCTTATCAAGAATGAGTTGAAAAATGAGTAGATCTTATGTTTCTCTTACCCTTGGATGGAGAGCCTGATTTGGTATTTATATGAGAGTGAGGCACCCGGATGGGATATGATTGGTAGGAGCCCGTTAACTTCACTATCATGAGTTGTACGGACACGTGCTTTTTGTCCCTTTTGAAACTCCCGTCGGTGGCTGCTCTCAAGTCTTATTAATGGGGGCCTTATTGACATTTAATGTGTATCTTTGGTATTTATGATCAAGGATTGTATTTATGGCTAGGAATTTAATGCACTGGAGACCGATATGATGGACTTATGTGCCACTAGGCCGTGTTAGGTGGTAGTAGGTAAGATCTACCATTAGTCGCCAGCTGGATTTCTCCCCGTTGGTCGTTAAGTTGGGGTTGCGTCCTCGACACAAATGTGGTCGAGGACCCTTTAAGCCATTAAACCTCTTGCACCCTAGGATAAGCCTGGAGGTTACTTTTTCGTATGAAGCGCCCCTGAGACTCGTTACCTGGAATGGACGTCCTCGAGGGCCGTGGGTTCTTTTGAGGGTCCCTGGGCAGTGTATTTGGGCGTATTATCGCATTCTCAGGGATAGTCAGGCTTAAAACCTCATTCTAGGGCAGCCTGACTGGTCGAGAGGTTCAGCACCCCACACTTGGATTGGTCAGGATTGTTTCTGTTCACGTGGCTTATCATTAGTCCCCCCACTCTTGATTTTGACGAGGACATCAACTTCAAGAGTGAGTTGTCTTCTGGGGTGCCAGGTGTCCTTTTGAATTTGAATTTGAAATGCCAATTGGGCACGAAAAGTTGCGCCTTTCCACCTATGACGGCCCATGTGCCTGTTTGGGAGACGTAGCATGGCCCCATCCATTAATTTCTAGCGACAAAAAGTTATGATGGTACGGGGCGTGTCCTCTGCCATAATTACTGTAGGCTTTATTGCTACAGTAGCCAAGGCGTCATAATGGCTGGCAGCGTATCCCATACCCCTTATAAATAGCTGAGGGTTTCTTCCTAAGGATGATTTTTCCTTTTACGTTCACCCAGAGCGTTCATACAAGAGTTGGAGGCAAGGCTTTCAAGGAATGCCATTGCCATCGTTCACAGTCACGTTCGTTCTTTTCAGGTGAACTTATTTTTCTCTATTCTCTTTCTTAGCAAATCCAAAACTCAGAAACCCTAGCTGTCATGGGACCCAAAAAGAAAGATCTTGGACGACTCAGATCCAACGCCTGAGGACTTGGTGGCGGAGAGGGTGGTTCTGCTTTCCATCCCAGTTGGTTTCAAGGCACCGGGACCAGCCGCGCCACAGAGACCACTGGGGCGACCCGGACCGGGGCGTTGCAGAGCGAAGGTCTTAGAGGAGAGGCGCCGTGTGATGCGCCGCAGAGGGCTCATCCGAGATAGAAGAAAAAATCTCAGAGACCACTGGGGGGAATGTCGGGCCCAGCGGGTCCCCTGCCAAGAGTCCAAAACCACAGGGTTGAAGAATGGGCAAATTTCAGACTTCCTTGCTCCTCCAGGATATTTCTAGAAACATTACGTCAGGCGGAGATAGAGAGAATCCGGGAGGAGTTTGGGGTTCAGCTCCCCATCCATATGCCTAGCCCTAGGGAGAACATGGTGGAACCTCGTGAGGGGTACACTAATTTCAATCTTTACCATTTTGAGGCGGGGTTGTGCCTGCCCTTATCCCCCGAAATTCAGAGGCATCGGGAGTTCACCGGCGTGTGCCCTAGCCAACTGGTTCCTAACTCTATCATTATCATTGTCGCCTTCGTAGTGATTATGAAATGCCTCAAGGAGGAAGCCAGCTCAACCAATTTTCTGGAGTTCTTTCGTTCGAGCTAGTTGGTTAGGTCCACCCTAGGAGAATCAACAGAGGATAAGCCTGGGTTTCTTTACTTGTCCGACCGTTCGGCTTCCTCGAAGGTATTGGATGGGTTTAAGTCTTCCCACAGATTGGGATGGAAGAGGAAGTTTGTATTCTTGGAAGATCGAGGGCAGTTGGGAATGCCCTCGAACTGGCGCCAACCTCTAGTATTTAACCATAATTTCTACCAAGAGGAGCCCAGTTTCGATAAGGGGAAGGTTGTAGATTTCGCCAGGATGGGAAGGATGTGAGCTCGTTTCCTAACCTCAGAAGAAATCCTCTGGGCCTGCTGCCTCTCAAGTGCCTCAGGCGACCCCAACCCAAGCGAGCACCCCGGTACGAGGTGCCATATTCTTGCAAAGAGTGACCCTGGGGCCTAAAGCCCTTCCTATTTTTTTTTAGCGAAAGATCTCACTGCTTTTAACTTACCTCCTCTTCCACGTTCAGTTCTCACCATTTTAATAGATGTGCGCAGAGCTTTGTTAGCCAGGCTCGATAGGCAACGACGCCAGACCCTAACCCCCCTCGACCTAAAGTTTTTGCCTACCACAAGGCCGTAACCCAAAAAACACGGTGGCCAAGGAAAGACCCTAGCGCAGGGGGAAGGATCAAGCCAGAGGGCCGAGGCTTCCCATCTCGAAACTGGGGCAGAAGAGGAAACTCCTCAAGCTGCATAAGTCCCGAGGAGGGTTGAGCGGGGTCGCGAACCCTCCAATCAAGATGCCTGCCACCCCTGCTCCATCTTCCGCTCTGCAGGGGGCCCCCGAAACTGCAGGAGTCTTTATTCCGGCTGACCTCCCATCGAGTCCCTCCACTTCGGCTCCTCAAACAGGCCCTGGCGGCACAACCAAGTTCCCGGCCGGAGAGAGTAGCCCCTCAAAAGGCCATACCTAGGGTGTCTATCTGCGAGGGCAGCACTGAGGGCTCTTGTAAGAGGGTTGCGGAAGAAGAGGCCTCCCGTGGGGGCAAAAAGCAAAGAGCCGACCCCACGGGTAAGGGGAAACGGGCAACCAGCCCCGAGCCCCGCGTCCACATACTTGAAGAGCTCCTCAAGTATGTGGACGCGGGGCCTAACAATCTCATAAACCTCCGGGACTATCACTCCAACCTCTGCATCACTGGGGTGGGCACCAACGAGAGTAATACCAAGATGAACTTGGCTCTTCTTCGAGATCTCCAACTGCCGGCTGACCAGCGAGTGCTTCTGAAGTGCTCCATTGCGGAGCTCGAGACGAACTTCGCCAATGTTCTAATCGGGGTAAGAACACTTTCTCTTTGCTTTCGTTTTTCACCAACTTTATTATATATTTTTTGTTTAAACACCCTCTCAGCGATTTTCAGCAGGTCATCATCCAATTTTCCCATGACTTCCTTTGCGTGCTAGCATTTTCCGCCTGGGGAATAACAAATATAAGAGGTTGTTCCGGAAAGAGAAGAAGAAAAGCGTCAAGCGCCCGCCGACATGATCGAAGTCCTCGCTGGGGAGCTAGCCTCGACCAGCGACACTCTCTGGGGCCAACTCCAAGAGAACAGGAGCTTCTCGAGTCTGCTTGGACTTGCATTTCTAAGCTCGAGAAGAAGTGTGAGGATTTGGACGGTGAGGTGAAGAGGACCGCCAAGGCCTCGGAGGAAACGCGGGAGTTGTACGAGGAGATGACCCTTGACCACGACTTTGCCAAAGAGCGCCCTGAGGAGGTAAACCGGAAAAGGGCCGAGGCAGAAGAAAAGGCCTTCCAAAACGATGATGAGGGCGTCAAGGCGGGGATTCGAAGAGCAGAATTGACCATCCCTGGACAATGCTGCAAGAGGGTCAAGCGTGCCTTCTCGAGGTTCCTTGTGAGCGAGGCCTTCGATTATATCCGAACATGCCTCAGCTATCAGGACTCCATAGAGGTGATTGACCTCATTCTCGATCAACTTTAGGTACGAGGGCATCTCGATGAGGACTTCGATCGAAACTCCATTGGATTCTCTTTCGATCGCAACGGAGTGCCCCAGGAAGAAGCGTCCCCTACCTCTGGGAAATCCAAGGAATTTGACTTCCGGGAGAACAAGTTCAACTTTATCTTCCGCAGTCTCAATATTCCATCTCCCGAGAGCGCAAGGAGAATCCTCTAGAGAATAGGACCTCCCACTTCCATCTACACCGGCTCTCGAGTCCTGGAAAAATTGAATGGCTGGGCCAAGTTTCCCCAGCAATTCGAAAGGCGCCAGCAGTGGTGACCACGACGAGGCGGAGGTTTACGCCACCGTCAGGGGCGAGGGCAGAGGCCAGGATAAAGGACCCATCATAGTTAGCGACTAGGTAGGGCTTCATTCACTATAAACCCCAAGCCTGTGTAACCCTCCTTGTAAATCTGATGCCTTCAGGCTTATTAATGGAATTTATTCCTTTCGAGGCATTTCCTGGTTCGCAAAGCATATTGTTAGTTTGTTTTATTAATAAGTTACAATAATGTCTCGAAAAGTTTGAGAAAGGATCCTCTCGATTCATCGAGCACAATGAACTGAGTATTTAAGAAACTCTGCGCGATGGGGTTACAAAGCGGATTAATGGCGTGCGAGAGTAATTTGAACTATAACGAGGGGAATTTTTCTTATTGAAAATTACAAAAATATTTTTCGCATATTGAAATTTACAACATAATTTTGCATAGCCCGTCCTCCCCTCGAATAAAGCTGTCCTCGACACGTTTTTCACTTAATTTGCATAATAATTAAACGAGGAGAGAACAACAAACTTATCTTACTTTAAACATAAAACTTTCTGAGATTTGAAGCGTTCCATAGTCGAGGCAGTTCTCTACCGTCCATGCCCTCAAGCCAGTACGCATTATTTTTCGAGACCTTTACAACTTTGTAGGGTCCCTTCCAGTTCGGATCCAACTTTTCCACATGCTTGGATACTTCGACTTTCTTTAGGACCAAGTCTCCAAGTTGGAAGTTCCTAGGGCATACACCTTGATTATAAGCTCGGGCCATAGAGGCTTGGTACTTTTGTATCCTTGACCATGCTTCATTTTTTTCTCTCATCGAGCAGGTTTAACTCGTGGCTCGGTTTCATCGTTTCTGCCCTTGTTGAAATGTGCTACTCTGGCCATGCTATGCAATATTTCTGCTGGGATAACCGCCTCGGATTCGTACACTAGAGCATATGGGGAGTCCGCCGTTGCTATTCGAGGGGTTCTGTAATAAGCCCATAGAACCCCAAGCAACTCATCTATCCATTCTTCCTTTGAGAGCTGCCCAATGAAGTCTTCAAATTTTGTAGAATAATGCGGTTGGTCACCTCGACTTGACCGTTCGCTTGAGGGTTCCCTACCGATGTGAATCGTTATTCGATTCCATGACTTTAGCACCACTCGATCGTGGCTTGACTCTGGAATTATGTGCCATTGTCCAAGATCAATATTCGAGAGACCCCAAATCTGTAGATGATATTTTTCCATATGAAGGATCGAATCTAGGCGTCGGTAATCTTGGTGACTGCCTCAGCTTCGACCCATTTCATAAAATATTTCACTGCCACTATAACAAACTTTCTTTGACCCTTGCCGGTGGAAAAAGGTCCTACCACATCGATTCCGCATTGATCAAAAGGCCACGAGATTTCAACATTCACCATTTCTGTATTTGGCTTGTGAGGGGGGTTAGCATATAACTGGCATTTTGGGAATTCCCGAGCATAGTCACATGCATCCTCTAGGATCATGGGCCAATAGAAACCACCTCTCATGATCTTCTTGGCCAAGGATCTTCCTCCCACATGGTTCCCACAACTCCCTTCGTGGACCGACTGCAATACCTCCCTCGCCTCCAAAGGGAGAAGACATCTAAGTGGGGGTCCGAGGAAAGATTTTCGAAATAACCTCCCTTGGTTGTCCAAAGCATACCTCATGCATTGCCTCCTTAGTCTTCGTGCCAGCTTTTGTTAAGTTGTTTCCCTCACCCCCCCCCCCTCCAAAAAGGAACGGAATCTCATTCTGCCAACTAGGCTCGAGGGGTTGAACAGGAGAATGCTGGTTGATTGCCCTCGAATTGAGGGGCAATCAAGAATCTTGAAATTGAAAACTTGGTCTCTGGTACATTTAAGGGTACTCACAAATTTTGGTAGCGCGTCTGCGCGCTCGTTCTACTCCCTTGTTATTTGTTCCAAAGTGAAAGATTTGAAACTATCCTTTAGTTTGGTTACATGATCAATGTATTTAGTCATCATGGTGTCTCTTGCTTCGTACGTTCCATCGATTTAGTTGGAGACCAGCTGAGAATCGATGAAGGCCCTGATATGGGAAACTCCTTCTCTGATGGCCAATTCGAGGCCAGAGATAAGGGCTTCATATTTGGCTTCAATTTTGGTGATGGGGAAGCTGAGTCTGATGGTGAACCCCACCACATCGCCTTCTGGACTTTGTAAGAAAATCCTGGTTCCCTCCCTCCCCCCCTCCCCCGGGTGGTGGAGGAGCCGTCAACATATAGTACCCGTGGGCCTTTGGTGGGTGGGTCTTCTTCTTTCGGTAGTCCAACTCTCTCAAGGAGGAAAGCGGCCAACACTTGGGCCTGGATGGCAGTTTGTGGTTGGTATGAGATATCGAACTCTCCCAGCTCTATAGCCTATTTAATCAGCCTGTACGATGTATCAAGCTTTGAAATGACTTGTCGAAGGGGCTGGTCCGTGAGCACCACCATCAAATGCGATTGAAAATAGTGCCTTAATTTTCTCGTGGAATGAACCAAAGCCAAAGCGAACTTTTCTATTTCCAGATAGTTCTTTTCCGCCCCTTGTGGCATCTTGCTGAGGTAGTAAACAGGGACATGTTTCCGTTCCCTTATTACTATGATTACAGAGCCGACAACCTCAGGAGATACCGTGAGGTATAAGTATAATTTTTCTCCTGGATTGGGTTTGGCTAAAAGTGGCAGAGTAGCCAAATACTGCTTGAGCTCCCGCAGAGCCTGCTCGTACTCAAGAGTCCATCTGAATTCAGGAACCTTCCTTAGCTTCTTGAAGAAGGGCAGATTCCTATTCGCTGATCGAGAGATGAATCTTTTGAGAGATTCGATCCGACCGCAGAGCCTCTGAATGTCCTTCACTAATTTGGGAGTCCCGATCTTTTGTAGTGCCTCAATTTTTTTGGTGTTAGCTTCAAGTCCTTTCTCGCTAACCATGTACCCCAAAAATTTCCCCTCTCGAACTTCGAAAGTGCATTTTGAGGGGTTGAGTTTGAGGCCAAACTCTCTAAGCACCTAGAAGACTTATTTTGAATGTTCGATGTGATCTTTCTCCTTGGTGCTTTTGACAATCATATCATCCATATACACTTCAATAATGTGCCCGATGAGTTCTTTAGAGATGAGGTTTACTAACCTTTGGTAAGTCGCTCCCGCGTTCTTAACTCCAAAGGGCATGACCAGAAAACAGTACACCTCCATCTTTACCACGAACGAGGTTTTGGGTTGGTCGTCCAGGGCCATTGAAATTTGATATCTATGATACTCATCATTCACATCCACAGTGGAGTCCACCAACTGGTCAATTCGAGGGAGCGGGTACGAGTCTTTTGGGCACGCCTTATTGAGATCTGTAAAATCATTGCATATTCTCCATTTGTCCTGCCCCTTGGGGACCACCACCACATTGCATAGCTATTCAGGGAAGTGGATAGGCATGATGTATCTAGCTTCTAACAACTTGTTTACTTCTCCCTCTATTATCTTATTTCTCTTGGCCCCGAAAACTCTCTTCTATTGGTTGATGGGCTTGAAAGTTGGATCAACGTTTAATAGATGCACGATAACCGCGGGACTGATCCCGGGGAAATCCAAGGGCTACCATGCAAACACATCCTTATTTTCTAAAAGGAATTGTATGAACATCACTTCCTTAGCCTTGTCGAGTTGCATTCCGATCTTGGTTGTCTTCTCGGCATTCCCCAGTTCTATCCTCGAGCTTTTTGATTTTCGGGGATGTCCCTGTCGGTCCTTCAGAATCGCTATCAGAGCCTACTTTTGGGGACTTTCTCTTCCCGGACCTAGGCTTCATTCCCAACGACACTGAGTAACAGGTCCATGCATCAACGACATCACATCGGACTTGCCCAATCCCAGTTTCAGTGGGGAGTTTCATCATAAGGTGGTAGGTTGACACCACCGCCCTAAATGCGTTGAGCGCCGGATGGCCCAAAATCATGGTGTAGGCAAACGGGACATCTACCACCAGGTAATTCACCATGAAAGTCCTTCCGGTTAGTTTTAAACCGAGGGACGTCTGCAACTTGATCTGCCTCTGGGGGGTGATTTGGGGTCTTCCGAAGCCTACCAAGGGCGTCCATACTGGTTCCATATCTATCTTGCCCATAGCCATCTTTCTTAGCGTTGAATAAAATAGGACGTTAGCCGAGCTACCATTATCAATCAACATTTTGGTGATGGCGAAGTTAGCCACGTCCGTCGTTACTACCATCGGATAGTTAGGTTGCTCGACCAGACCTTCCGGACTCTGTACTAGGATCCTGTCAGTCTCACTGAACTCTATAGAGCATTCCTCGATCACATTAACCAGTTGGGGATAATCCGGGTCCTCAAGGGCAAACCAGTCATACCAGAGCTTCCTGCCACTCTTTTTCGCGAGGACTGGGTGTCTTCTCCTGTGGGCCCCCCGGCGATCATGAAGATAGTGCCTTTGGTGGGGTGATTGCCACTCATAGGCCTCTTCCCCACCTTTTTCGAGATTTTCGGAAGTTTCATGGGGACTTTGTTTCCTGGGGGACCTCGACCTTTACCGGTAGGCCGGGGAGGCTTGAGCGTCGTAGTCCTCCAGCTTCATTGATAAACTCTTGGAGCTTTCTGCTACGAATCAAAGTCTCAATCTCGTCCTGTAAAGTATACCAATCCTCCGTATTGTGCTCGTACTATCAGTGGTAAGCATAGTATTTTCTGCTCTTCCTGGCTCTCCTCCCCTTAGGTATCCTCTTAGGCGTTGAAAACGCGTGGCACCCGAGGAGAGTGAAGATTTCAGCCAGAGTCTTAGTGAGGGCGGCATAATCCTTGTACTTCCTCGTGGGCTCTTTCTTCTCTGTGCTCCTTGATTTTCCCTCCCGGGGCTTGGTGCTTCCTTCATTTTTGGCTTTAGGAGGGTGCTTATTAAGTTGAGCTCCTCCATTTCCATGTATTTTGAGGCGAGTTGTTGGATGTTCGGGGGGTGATAGGTGTCGAATCCACCAAAAATAAATCCTACTCCTCTAACTACAAAATTAACTTGTAGATAGGGTGAGAAGGGTCGATCCCACAGGGAATAACTTATTGACTACTTTTCAAGATAACCAAGAATGCAAAATAAAATAAAGAGAGAGGGTTTTTGAATGATAAGTTAATAAACTGTAAGAAAGAAAACACAAGTAAATCTATAAGAATGAAGACTCAGTCAAGAGTAATTCTTCGCACAACGTTTTCATGGATTTATCATTGATTCAAAAATAGCTTTTAATTCATAGCAATAGATTGGTTATAGCCTTCGGAGAACTCGCCCAATCTAATCTTTCCTTAATAATAGACTAGACATGCAAATGCTATGAATAATCCCTAATTAACGAATAACCCTAATCGAACGATAGGATTAAACCCATTAACAGCATTAAAAACTAGAAAGAACCAAATCCTAGCCAACAAACCTACAAACGTGGTTGCTCGAAACTAGATTGTGTATTTCTATAGTACAACGAATTATACTACTTTTCACTTGTATTGAATCAATCAAACAGTTACGGATTTGATCTTACCAACTGGAACTTTGAAGTTAAATTAACTGAACAACCGACCGAAATTGAACAACTAACCAAACAATAATAAGAGATGGAGTTTTTCCAAAAAGCACAAGAAAATACACAAATACTGCATAAAATTAAAAGACAAGCAAACCGATTAGATCTCACAATCCTTGAAGAAAACATTGGCTTGAATTACTCCTTGATTGAATAAAGTGGTTTTAGCCACGCATGGCCATAATAACAACTAAGATAAAAATATAAAAGCTGAAAAATTCTTAAGAGAAAAACTAAGAACTAGAACAAAGAGTAAAATCTAAGATGTCTAAACAATAAAATAACAACGGGTATATATAGGGTTCAAACCCTAAATCCAAATCCTAATAGAGCTAGGATAATTATTTGGCAAACCCTAATAGTTGTAGGCAAATAGAGAATTTGCTTCCAAGTCGAACTCTTGCAATATCAACCTCTTCCTTTTACAATCCCGCGTAGGATTTTCAGCTCCTAAGACGTGATCACGCCTTGCGCGATAAACATGATTATTTCTAAATTTAGCCTTCCAGCTTCCTCGTACGACATTCCTCTGCACTTTTTACCATCTTTTGGCCTGTTTTTAGCTCTTTTTCATCACTTTTCACCTATAGCAAGTAAGAATTAACCTTTGTGAAATTTTAACCCATTTAAGATCCAAAATTAATCGAAATAAGCATAATTGGAGCCTGAAATTAGGCAAAAATAACATACTATCAAATTCCCCCACACTTAATCTGTGATAGTCCTCAAGCATGCAATAAATCCAAGTCATTAATTTTTCTCAAGAAAAGCAAACCCTTAAGACAATGTCAAATTGATGAAGTCAAAGAGCAAATGTAGGCACAGTTAAAAAGAGGACAACAGACAAGATACATCCACAAAACCCCCCACACTTAAACATTGGTTCAAACAAAGGTCTTTAGGCATTTAATATGATGAATTAACACTCTTTACCCCGATTCTTAACAAATAAGTTCGATTTCGCAAATCAACTCCAAGGAAGAAATCACCATAATCATACAAGACCTCACATATCCTTCATTAGATGAGTAACAATATGGGGTAGTTTTATTGACTCTCTTTTCTTTTTGTTCTTTCTTTTTCTTGTTCTTTTCTCTCTCTTTTTTTTATTTATAAATGTATATATAAATATTTATTTTTGCCAATCGCAACCACAACCAACCTTTTTACGCGAACAAAAACATTGGTGATGAATGTGCCCGGTTACTCAGTTGGTGTGATTAACTTGTCTAGAGTGTTAACCAACCTTTTTACGCGAACAAAAATATTAGTGAAGAATGTGTTCGGTTACTCAGGTGGTAACAACCTCTAGATGAATATTAGCTCTACTCAAAATCACTTTTTTGCGTGATTAGCGGAGTAAATTGGCCACTTTTTTTTCTTTTTTTCTTTTTCTATATATGCTTTTTTTTTATATATAATATAATCTCACCACAATTATTCCACCTCTTTTGAGTTCAACATAACATCAAGCATAATTACATCAAATTCCTACAAAAAGTGACCGCTAGCCAAACCTATTCACCAATTCACGTTGTATCAAGCATCTTTCCCTCATATTTCACACCCAAGCCCCATGTTTTAAACCAATGCGTTAAGGTGAAAGAATTCATGAACTTTCCTATAAGTCTTGAAAGAATTCATGAACTTTCCTATAAGTCTTGACTTAACAAGTGTAACCCTCATAGACTCCTTAACTCCCTATTCGACATTATTTCCACAGCAGGAAAAACGGGCAAAACTGGGGGAAAAATCCGGCGGAAATCTGGCGAAATTTCCGCCGAAAAATAGTGAAACCGGTGGAAAACCGGCGGTTCCGCCGCTTTTTTTGGCGCCGGAATACGCTCGGCTGCCGGTATTCCTCCGGTTTTTTCGCCGGTTTACACGGACCGAGCCGACCGGCGAAAAAATCGGCGGAATATTCCACCGATTTTTCCGCTGGTTTATTTTTAAAAAAAAATTTAATTTTATTAAACCAAGGGAAATTTCCCCCGATTTTTCCCACGGTGTTTTTTTTTTTTTAAAAAAAAAATTTTATTAAACCAGGGGAAATTTCCCCTGGTTTTTCCCCCGGCCACTTTTTTAAAAAAAATAATTTTCTTAAACCGGGGGAAATTTCCCCCAATTTTTCCCACGGTGTTTTTTAAAAAAAATAATTTTATTAAACCAGGGGAAATTTCCCCTGGCCACTTTTTTTAAAAAAAATTAATTTTATTAAACTGGGGAAAATTTTTTCCGATTTTTCCTCCGAAATTTTTTAAAAAAAATAATTTTATTAAATCGAAATTTCTGCTTTTTTAAAAAAAAATTATTTTAATTCGGTTTTGTAGGCCCCAAATCAGTTCATTATAATTTTTTTATTTATAAATTTCATTTGTAATATTCTAATAATGTAAAATACTAATATTCACAAACAAGTAAAATAAATAAAAATATAAAAAGCTAAAATAAATTGACAAATATGCAATATTATCCTATATTGTTTGAAATATAATTCAAATATAAAATACAAATTCGCCAAGCAAATAAAAACATTGTTCGTATGACAAATTAAACTATCAAATGTGTCTACTCGTCCTCCTTATCGTCATCCTCAAAATAGTTGATGTCATTTTCGTTGTCATCTCCGACATTCATGGGATTCATATTTGGTTGCGGTGCGAACATGTGTTGAGCGGGAAATCCTTGATCGATATTATGACATAGTGTCGTAGGACGTATTGCTCGTGGGACGATGCCGACGAGATGACTGGGGAGCTGATCCAGAGGCGGACGAGCGATTGCTCATAAGTCCGGTGTACAGTTGTTGCATCATTGACATGATTGTGTTATTTTGAGACTTTAATTCGGTGATCTCTTCTTTATGAGATGAGATATAAGTGTCAATTTGATTTCTGATTTGCGTCAACTGCGCCTCTACATTTGCTCCGAAATTAGAAGGACCAGTACGCGACGAGGAACTTCCGAATGAGTGTTGCCCCCTCTTTTCCCGAGGAACGTAGTTTAGCCCAATTTGGCGGCCCTTTCTGTTCGGAGGTTCCGACCACCTACATAAACAACTCATGTTTAGACTGTTGTGTAGCTTCATCGCTCAACCCTGCTGTTATTGATTGTTCCTGGGCTTGCAACAATTGTTGGTAGTTCTCCTACATAAAATTAAATAAATTATATTAAACAATTGAAATTTAAGTCATGCAAGTTTGTAAAATTAGTTAATTAAATATGCAAATTAATAGATTGTATACGTACGTGGACTTTTTTGGCATTTTGATTTAGCCAAACCACATTATTGGCCGTGCTCCCTTTGTCCTCATCACCCTCGGGAATCTCGTCAGGTCTAAGTGCTTTCGTATAATACTTTTGAACCACCTCATGATAGTCGACCTCACGTTGGCACTCGGCCTCCTAGATAATCAATAAATAAAATTAATAATAACAATAATAGTAATAATAAAATTAATAATAAATAACATACCATCTCAAGTTTTTTCATCTCTAGTGACTTCGGCCCGCCACCATAACATGCTCCACCACCCACTTCTCTATTTTTTTTATTCTGTTCACTTTGCTTTTTGAATTTCTCTGATGCCCAATAGGCGGTCAATTGGTCCCATATTTGGGGCACTATCCATGCCGGTCGCGTCTCAACTTCCCTTACATGCTCATATAGCTTCGAAAAGCCTTTTTATATGATACTCGTGCGCATGATCCCACTCAACATATTCTTGTATATGTTATATTTTAAAAGATTACAACATGCATAAAAATTTCTGTGTTACGTGTTACATATAATCAATATGCAAAAGAAAATACGAACCTTCCACTCCTCAAACCACGTATCAAAAAGCTCTGTGCTAACATATTTGAATGTAGGAACGAACTCAGTCATTCGGCTCTTCAATACGGTACCTATAGTGTGAGCTCCACGATCGGCGGGGGCGAAGCTACTGCACATACAGTATATATACACGTCATATCATGCTTAAGTTATTATAATACATTTAAACTTAACATATTAAACTCTCTCTTACCAATTCGAAGCCGGCTCCAAGAAAAGCTTTTGTCCAGCTCATCGTGTGGTTGGAGGATCCGGGATGCTATATGCGTCCTAAGCAGATGGATTAGGTGAACTAATCGGTGGACTATGTCCACCTACGGATAGAGTAGGCATGAATTGCAATGGAGCCGATGCAGCATGATGGTATGTTGTGTTCATTTCTTTATTGATAATTGGAGGATCGTTTAAGTCATGTGATAAAGGATGAGTAGTGGGGACATATGATTATGAAGAATTAATTCTACCCCGTATGGCATTACTTGATCCAAAGCGTTTCCGCGGTTGCATCTAAATTATTGTCGTTAATATAAATTAATAGATGAATTGCATACTCATATTAATTAGAAAGATACATATATAATTACATTAATATAAAGTATTACATAAGAATTCAATCATTAACAATCAACAATTACAAATCAAATGAACCTTAGTCATTGTCTCTATCATTATTTGAATCATCGTTCATTAACACCAAGTCTTCCTCATGATCCTCATCATTCTCACTATATTCTTCGTCAGCCGAGGCATCATTATTTTCCTCTTCATCCTCCTCGTGAACCTCAAGTTCGACTTGCTAAACAGTATCTAAGTCAACATCTTCATCACATAAAATGGTACTCCATCATCACTAGAAGAGTTCATAACCTGGCACATATCATTTTGGTAAGCCTCCTCCATTGCACCAGGAGTTTCAACTCTGCCTTTAGCTTTACTTTTAATTATAGCGAACCATTAGGTCTTTCCACGAATACGGCCTGGGTACACAACAAAATAAAGTTGGCGCGCTTGTTGGGCGATTATGAAAGGGTCATATTTTCTGTATCTGCCCGTCTATTTCACCTCAATAATACTACATTCTGGGTGTGCAATGCGCGTTCTTCTATGTAGAGTGGGGTCAAACCAATCACGCTTGAACAACACCACTTTTTTTAATGGTTCCCCTTATACTCCAATTCAAGAATTTCACTCAAAATTCCATAGTAGTCATCTTCGCCAGAATCGCTATCGTAACCGCCTTTCACCCATACGCCACAATTCATTATTTTTTTTACCCTCACTCCATGATTGTGTGTGAAATTTGAAACCATTCACAATGTATATCGGATATGTCATCACAGAGAAATTAGGGCCCAGCGCAAGTTGTTTCAAAAATATTGACAACATTCCATTATTCAGTTCAAGGACCTATATAATAAAACGTATATAATTAACGTCAACAACAATGTATATGCATATTTTGACACTTGATTGTGCAACAAATTTATTTATTTTTTTAAATTAAAACTTACAGTGCGAATTAAACCAATCTTGAATTCATTTTCGATCCGATCGCTTGCGTCAACTTCTGTGATCCTACTAATGCTGTCGAAAATAGCTACGTTTGACAAGATTTAATTCAGAATATTTGATAGTCATATAAAAATCATAAAATAATTTTAATTTATTAAATATGATACTTACTTGATATAAATTTCGACTTCATCGCAATTTAACAGCACATGCAGTTTAGCGGAATTATACTCCTGCAAACTCTCAAAATAGCGTTCCTTACATGCTCCTAATGGACGACCTGGTTGATTGAAAACCGACAAAGTTGATGGTACCGACACATCAACACCACCATCATCGTTCCGTGGTACGCGCGTACTCATTGACCGCACGTGCGAATTAAAGTAGAAGGAGCAAAAATTAGCAGTCTCACATCTGAGATAGGCCTCACATATAGACCCTTCTACTTGAGCTTTTTGTTTGACTATTTTTTTTATCTTGCCCAAATACCTATAATGAAAATTTTTATGTAATTAATAACAATGCATAAGATAATTTAAGTTATGCAATGTACTTATAAAAATATATGATCTACCTTTCAAACAGATACATCCAACTAAATTGCACTGGACCACCATTTCGAGCTTCATCGATCAAGTGAACGGGTAAATGCTCCATTACATCGAAAAATGCAGGAGGAAATATTCGTTCTAATTTGCATAAAATTATTGGAATATTTTTCTCCATCTTGTCAAGATCATCGTGCCTCAATGTACTTGAACACAAATCTTTGAAAAATTGACTCAATTCAGCCAATGACTTCTAAATATCGTCGGGTAATTCCTTGAATGCAATAGGCAATAATTGTTCCGTGAATATATGACAATCATGACTCTTCATGCCATGAATTTTGGCTGTTTGTGAGTCTACACAACGACTTAAATTTGAGGAATACCCATCTGGCATTTTTAGTTGTTTAATCCACTCATGTATTGCTCTCTTTTGATCTAACGTGAAGGTGTACTTAGCTTTTGGCTTTCCCCATTGCCCACTTGACTTTTGCACCAATTCTAACTCACGCCGCCTACAAAGTTCGGCCATATCCATCCGTGCATTTGTATTGTCTTTAGTTTTTCCTTTGATGTCCATTACTGTCTTAAAAATGTTATCAAATACATTTTTTTCAATATGCATGACATCCAGGTTATGATGAATTAAAACATCTTTCCAATACGGTAGTTCCCAAAATACACTTTGTTTTGTCCAATTGTGCGTTATACCATACCCGGGTAACTTATCCATATGCGGGTGCTCAGTTAATTTTCGGTAACCATTGTACGAATTCTGCCATTTGATGACCATCAACTTTCAGTAGTGCCGGGTCGAACTCAGTCTTATTTTTCTTGAAATTCATTTTGTTCCGTCGAAAAGGATGATTCATTCAAAAAATTGTCGATGGCAATCAAACTATGTATTTTTCCTTCCATGTTTCAATGTTACGGCCTTACTGTAACCCATACAATACGGACATGCTAATTTACCAGCAGTCATCCAACCAGATAGCATCTCATACGCAGGAAAATCATTAATTGTCCACATCAACGCAGCTCTCATCAATAAATTTTGTTTTTTTGATGCATCATACGCCTCAACACCCACATCCCAAAGTTCTTTCAACTCATCAATAAGTGGTTGCAAATACACGTCAATGTTAGCTTTCGGATTTTTTGGCCCGGGAATTATGCATGTCAAAAACATATAAGGCATTGACATACACATCTCGGGAGGCAAATTATACGGTGTTACAATTACTGGCCAACATGAATATGGCGATGCTGATTGAGAATAAGGTGTAAATCCATCAGAACACAAAGCAAGTCTAACATTTCTAGGTTCAGCAGCGAAATCAGGATAAACTTCATCAAATTTTTTCCATGCATTGCCGTCAGCGGGGTGACACATAACCCCTTCCGGTCGGTGATGTTCAACATGCCATCGCATGTGTGGTGTTGAACTCAAAGATGCATACAAACGTTTTAATCGTGGGATTAGTAGTAGGTAATGCATTCGCTTAACGGGGATGTGTTTACGTCGGCCTTGACTCCTAGTTGAAATTTCTCGATATCTAGGAGCACTACAGAATTTACATTCCATCGCGGTAGAATCATTTTTATAATATAACATGCATCTATTGACACAACAATCAATTTCGTAGCTAACCAAACCCAATCGTTTTACAAGTTTCTGCGCCTCGTAAAAGTTTGTTGTGAGGTCATGCGGGGTAGGCATTACTTCAGACATTAACTGTATGATTTCATCAATACCGTCCCACGCAACATTGTAATCAGTTTTGATACTCATTAATCTTGCCGCAACAAATAAAGGGGAGTGATCTTCGCAACCAGGCCAAATTGCTTTGTTAAATTCACTCAAGAGATCGAAGAATTTTTTAGTTTCCGTATTTGGCGCCTCTTCCACAATAAGTTGTCCAT
Source organism: Petrea volubilis (assembly GCA_026212405.1). Classification (NCBI taxonomy): domain Eukaryota; kingdom Viridiplantae; phylum Streptophyta; class Magnoliopsida; order Lamiales; family Verbenaceae; genus Petrea; species Petrea volubilis. The sequence goes on along the minus strand of CM047873.1, from coordinate 26,603,400 downwards.
CGTTATTTCCTCATACCAACCATATCATCTACAACAATATTTTGCCTAACGGCATCGAAGCACATATCTGCATATCTTTGTAGGGGATTATTGTCAAGATTAATGGATGTACTTGATTGACCGAACGATGTATTATCTTGAACGGGTCCTATCTCACATGATCTGCCCAAAACCAATAATTTGTTTTAAAATCGAAACGGAGAAGATGTTCCCTAACTTTAAACGGTTCTAGAAAAGCCCACTTTTTAACTCATTTTGCACATGGACATCGAATCATTCGAAACTTTATAAACTCTTCGCAACCATTAGCATGTTCTATAAATCCATCCACTCTATCAATAAACGAGTTTGCAAAGCCCCGAAGAATTAGCCTCAGTCCTTCTATACATCCACATTCTATGCGAGAGTATATCCATCTACATATTACAGATTAACTAATTATTATATAGTTTGATTATACTTAACTATTCATCTAACTTTTTATTGTAACAAATTTTACATTTTACAGAAATTCAAACACAAGCATCATATTACAGAACGTATACAAAAATTTCACGAAAAACAAAACATATATGCATTATTATATTTTATTTACTAATTATATATTGTCAAAAAATACGTACCACCCCCTTATATCACCACAACATGCAAGCACGTATAAACCACAACAAACAATGGGAAGGCTCCACCCCTTCCCCCAATTCCCATCCACCATCTCCACATCTCAAACTACCTTAATAGCTACAAACTATCTAATAACATATACATATGCATCTAATTATAACTACGCATAGCCAAGCAATGGCTCATATTAGCAAGGTTAGCCATACGTACCTTTTCGATATTTATACCAAATTACAATGCTACGCAAACGAAGTAGAATAAATGAAATACCTACAATTTCAAGACAAATAAATTACAATCACATTTCATACTTTACATCAACAATTTATACAGTACTTTACATATTACAAAATAACACATACAAACGCAATAATTTATAGATCGAAAAAATATACTTTGAAAATACTTCTATAATTCCATACAATCAATAATTATCAATAACTTCATACATAAAATACTTCAAATTATGTTAAAATACATGAAAAAATATCATATCAAACACTTCCAACATTTATAGATTACGAAAAAATATACTTTGAAAACGCAATAAATCCATACATGTTAAACTTCTAACATTTGTACATTCTTAACAATCAATAATTATGTTAAAATACATTATTTTATATCATATCTAACAACAAAAATCCTATATATTTATATATCACAATATCAAAACAATTAATGTGTAAAATAACAAAAAATAAACTATAATTCAAAAAACAAAACCGATAACATGGTTAAGGGCGCGGTGGGCGGCGAAGGAGGGGATGCCGATGGCGGCGGGCGGCAGGGGCGTCAGCGGTTGGAGAGTCGGAGAGAGAGAGAGGTCGAATTTGAGAGAAAGAAATGTAGGAGAAAGGAGAAGGAGTTAGTGAAAAAAAGGGGGGGAAAACCGGGGGAAATTTCCCCCGATTTTCCCCCGATTTTAGGGGGAAAAAATTAAAAAAAAAATACCGGGGGAAATGTCCCCTGGTTTTGGGGGGAAAATTTTAAAAAAATAAACCGGGGGAAATTTCCCCCGGTTTTAGGGGGAAAAAATTAAAAAAAAAATACCGGGGGAAATGTCCCCCGGTTTTCCACCTGTTTTCGGGGGAAAATTTTAAAAAAATAAACCGAGGGAAATTTCCCCCCGTTTTCCCCTGGTTTACGGGGGAAATTTTTAAAAATATAAACAGGTTTCCCCCGATTTACGGAGGAAAATTTTAAAAAAATAAACCGGGGGAAAACTTAAAAAAAACAATTTTTTCCCACAAATTATATTAATTATAAATATAAGTATTATTTTGCATAAAATAATTTTGAATATACTAAATTTGGTACTTTTATTATTGGAGCTTATAAGATATTTTTGGAGCTTATAAATTGTAATTTTGTTTGGTAAAAATTAGAACTTATATGGTTTTTTTAAGAGTAATGAAGATCGAAAAAATATAGTTGCCATGCCCCAAATCCAGGACGCGGCACGGCAATGTCTCTTTGCCCGAATGAACTCAGAGACACCATGCCACGAAAATCAGAACATACTAAAACCACAAAATATTCGTTAAAGACCTTAGTCGAATATCACAGCGGAAACGAGAATAACACTAGCTACTATTACAACTCCAATTCAAAGATGTAAATAAAAGACTAAGCTATAATAGCCTTATTAGATAGAGTCATAAAAGAAAATAGCAAAACTAAATCACATTAACTAATTCTCTAAGCAGGGACTGCTCCAATATAATTATCAACCCCACAATTGGTCCTCTTTATCTCTCTCGATACTATCTTCTCTAAACACAGCAGGAAAAATGCTGAAAGTCGGGACAAAGTTTAGATTTATTTTTCGTATCTTAGTTCATATTATGTATTCAATTTATGAGTTAAATCTTTACATATGCTTTCGATATTTCAACAAATTTTAAATCATATATAATTATTTAAATTATAAAAAGTAATAAATAAAATAGATTGCAAAATATAAAAATACGTAGCACATATAACTTTTTCCATATTATAATCTATTCGTGACCCAAATACGTCCTCGCCCTTTGATATGATCATCTAAAATGATTAAATTGTTTTTGTAAATTTTAAAAATATATATGTTTCGAAAGAAAATATTTGATTTAACTATAAAGAATTTAATAAAAATGTCTTGGGAAAACATAAGGAATCAATGCCCAACTTAAGGGAAAAAAAAAAGAAATAATAATATGCAGATATCAAAAGACTTCTTAGCAAGAAAATATAATGACTTAAGATTGTTACCATCTCGTCTAATAAGAGGAACATACCTATAAGGGATACGAGACAACACATACCTGTTGTCATGTACCATGGAACAAATTACAAAGAGATTCAACTATTCAGCTAATTGCCCAGTAAATTAAGTTTATCTTCATAACATTTCAAATAATCTTAACATTTCAAATCAATAAAAGAACAATTCAAATTGGGGGGGGGGGGGGGGGGGGTTGAATTCACTTACTTAAATATAAAATATAAAATATAAAAATTCAAACACCCCATACTTAGTAAAAATTCCTATAAAATAATACTAAAGCCTCTTAAGCGAAATGTAATATATGTTAGTTTACATATAATATATGCACTTATTATAATTTTTGGTACTTTTCTATTCACTTATTCTCGTTTAATTTCAAGTAAACATGCTTTGAATGTATACTATCCTTGAACGACTATCACTTTTCTGTCCATCACTATACTTATATATGCTCATTTTCATTTGATTTTTTAGGTTTTTAATATTATTTTATTTTTAATCGAATAGAATTTTTTATCGTGTTTTTGGATCTTTGTCAAATTTGAGTTTAGTATTTATAGATCGTGATTTTATAGGATCTCAAATTGGATTGATCAGTTGTCAAATTATGTTATCGGATTTGGACTTAAAATTCTCTATCTTATTTATTTATTAAAGAACACAGCAAGACAAAATTATATTTAAAGACAATTGTCTTTCATTTTACTTCAAACATATAAAATCGGTTTAAACAATTCAGAAACAACCGGTTAAAAAACAATTCAAAAATAACCGATTCAAAAACAATTCAAACTAAAAGAAAATATAAAAGTACACTCTAAAACAATTCAAACAATTAATTAACCTCATTTAAAAAAAATTAATTTCCACCGGTTCATAAAATATTTTAACAAAAATCGGCGGAATGTTTCCCCCGGTAGTTCCGCCAGTTTATTAGAAAAACATTCGAAAACAACCGGGGGAAAGTTTCCCCCGAATTTTCCCCCGGTTTAGAATTTAAAAATATCTAAATAAAAATTTAAAAAAAAAAACCGGGGGAATTATTCCCCCGGTATTTTCACCGGTTCGGTATTTGAAAAACCCAGGGAAATAATTCCCCGGATTTTCCCCCAGTTTAGAATTTAAAAATATCTAAAAAACTTTTTGAAAAAAATTGGGGGAATTATTTCCCCGGTATTTCCACCGGTTCGGTATTTAAAAAAATCGGGGGAATAATTCCCCCAGTATTTCCGCAGGTTTAGAATTTAAAAAAATATCTAAAAAAATTTAAAAAAGCCAGGGGAATTATTCCCCCGGTATTTTTGCCGGTTCAACATTTAAAAAAACCGGGGGAATACTTCCCCCGGTATTTCCGCCGGTTCACTAATTAAAAATTCAAAAAAAAATCGGGAGAATTTTTCCCCGGTATTGCCGCCGGTTGGACATTAAAAAATTAAAAAAAAAAGGGGGGGAATATTTCCCCTAGTATTTCCACCGGTTCACTAGTTAAAAATTCGAAAAAAAAAAATCGGGGAAAAATTTCCACCGATTTTTGTTTTAAAAAAGTTTGAAAAAAAAATCGGGGGAATATTTCCCCCGGTTGGTCCGCCGGTTTTTAAAAAAATTTTAAAAAAAGGGGGAAATTTTCCCCCGGATTTTCCCCAATTTTTTATTAAAAAATTCAAAAAAAAAAACCGGGGGAAATTTCCCCCGGAATTCCCCCGGTTTTTTACTTTCCGCCATGCCCGCCGGAATTCCGCCGGTTTAAATCCGGCGGAATATATCCCCCTGTTTTTTTAGCCGAAAATCGGCATTTTTGCTGTAGTGTTTCAAAACAAAACCAAGTATCATCCAAGAAAAATCGACAACTCATGATTCAAGCTTGACTAAGTAGAGCATGTCTAAGTCAGGTTAACACTAAGGACAAATAAAAATGCAAAGAGACAAAATAAATTGAAAAGCTATCATGATATGCCTTCTAAACCCAAGTTCACCAAATATGCACAACAACCCAAAATTAAAGCACATTCCTCAGAAATTCATCAATCACAATTCAAATATTCCTCCCCCACACTTAAATTATGCATTGTCCTCAATGTATGATATAAGAAAAGTAAATAAAGAGAACACGAGTACTCCCTTGACAAATGGCTCCGGAGGTGGGATTGGGTGGTACAATACTCGATTTATTTGGCACCCGGCATTTTCACTGTCAAAATAACAAAAATAGGGTTAAAGAAACTGATGAGGAATGCGCGAATAGAAAATAGTAATAAGAATAATATAGATATATAATACTAGATATAATACTAATAATAATACTAATAAATATATATAAATATATACTACTACTAATATTAATAAATATATGTAGAGATATATTAATAATAAGAATAATAATAAATATATATATAGATAGATAGATATATATTGCTAATAATATAAAAAAAATAAAAAGAGAAAAATGGAGAAGATGGAAAGAAGAGAGAGTGACGGGGAGAGAGAAGAGAGGGGGGGGGGGAATGGAGAGAAGAGAAAGAGCGGTCGCCGGTGGTGTGAACGGGTGGAGAGAGTGAACTAGAGTAGCGGCGGCGGGAGAGAAAGATACGGCCGGAGACGATGGCTGGCGATGGAGAGAAGACGGAGAGAGTGGGGATGGGGCAGCAGCGCTGAGGCTAGGGAGATGGACTGCGGCTGACTACTGTTTTTGGGTTGAACGAAGGAGATGGTGGCGCACGACTGTTGGAGGTGGAGCGAGATGGTGACTGAGTGGGAAAACTTGGGCAGCGGTTGAGCGTGAAAGCCTAGGCGATGGCTAGTGGCGGCGGAAGGAGGTCTTGGTCGGAACTGGAGCTGTGGTGGCGACGGGGAGAAGAAGAGAAAGAATGATGTGGTGGTGGCTGTAAGGCGGTCGGCGCGACGCAGAGCGGTGGCGGCTTGTGGTGGCTGAACGGCGGCTGCAACAGGGAGGCGGAAGAGGTGACACCGATTGTGTAGGTGACGGGAATGAATAGGAGAGAGAGGGGGGGGGGGGGAAGACAGGGGGGGGAATATTTGACTAAAAATTTAATTTTGACTTTTTTTTTTTTTTTTTTTGCAAGAAAATGAAATTTTGGGTTACCTCCCAAAAGCGCCCTTGTTACCATCTTAGGCTAGACGTCAGAAAGTGGGTTTAAGTAATCGGAGGTGAGAAAGGATCATTGTCGGCTCTCCTTATGAACACTCCATTAGGGTTCTTGTCTCCTTTGGCACCTAGTTTCTTTTTTCTCATTCTTCCCCCCTCAATGTCAGAGATCGGCATATCCATATCTTTTGAAACCTCATTCATTATCGCTCCCACCATTAGCAAATGCCTAGTATCGTGCGATTCCTGCTCTTTAGCTAATGGAGTGAAAGCTTTTAGACTGAACACAGAGCACACTTCATTAAAGCATTTCAAGCTATCATAAACTTTAAACTCAACCACTTTTCTATCAAGTTCCATGGTAAGTGTGCCATTATACGCATAAATCTTAGTTTTAGAAGTGCTAAGAAAAGGTCTTCCTAGCAAAATATCATAGGGCATTGAATTATTCTCTACATCTAGAACAAAGAAATCAACGGGAAAAACCAAACCATTAACTTGCACTAAGATATCTTCTAATACCCCTTTGGGGTGGACTAATGATCCATTGGCAAGTTGAAGAGTTATAGTTGTTTCTTTCAGTGATTTAACATTCAAAAGTGAGAAAATGGACATGGGCATGATATTGACTGAAGAACCTAAATCACACATGGCTCGATTTATGCTGACATTACCTATAATACATGGGATAGAAAACATACCTGGATCCTTACATTTTTGTGGGAGTTGCTTTTGTATTAAAGATGACATATTCTCCCCCAAACTTACCTTTTGTGAGCCCTCCAACTTTTGCTTATTTGTGCATAACTCCTCAAGCCCTTTAGCATTTTGCGGTAACTTGTCAATTTTATCAATTAAATGATCATTTACCTCAACATTGCGTAAAATCTCGGGAGTCTCTTTTTCCTTTGCTTCCTTTCTACATCTCATGAATCTTTCTGGAAAAGGGGGTAGTATCTCCCAAGTTATGGGTAGCTCATCTTCTTTAGATTGTGCTTTATAATGAAATCCCCTCTTTTTTACAGCTCTTGATCCATGGCTCATCAACCCATGTGTTTCCAACTCCTCCATATTTTTCAAGGTAATTGCACTCACATTATGTTTTGGATTGACCACAGTTTGCGATAGCAATTTACCTTGAGATTCCCATTTACTCATCGATGAGGCTAGTTGGCTTATTTGATCCTCCAATTTTTGCATGTTGGCCCTTTTTTCCTGTTGAAATTGTTCTTGGTTAGTGGCTAGGGATTTAAAAATATCCTCGAGAGACATACCTGAATTAGTAGGTTGTTGTGGCGGTGGAATTGGAGGCCTTGATTGGAATTGTTGAAAATTTTGAAGATGCGCTCCATAACTCAAATTGGGGTGATCCCTCCATCCGTGATTGTAGGTATTAGAGTATGGATCGTATTTTCTTTGAGGAGCTCCCGGGAATCCTCCCACAACATTGGCTTGTTCTTGGTTGTCCTCTTGAAGTGTTGGGCACCTGTCAGTGTGGTGTCCAATGGCGGCGTAAATTCCACATGCTTTTACTTGCGAAGTGCTTCCTACAAAATTTTGAACTAACGACGTCAAATGATTTATTTTATCCTCAAGAGAAGAAGAACTTACCTCATTGAGTCGTCGTGACGGCTCTTGCCGCATTCCAAATTGTTGAGAGTTATCCGCCATAGTATAAATTATACCTCTAGCTTCCTCGGGGGTTTTTTTTCACTAGTGCTCCACCACTGGCTGCGTCAATCATACGTCGCTCCTTGGGTATCAAACCTTCATAAAAGTATTGAATGGGTGCTTGTTCCGATATCCCATGTTGGGGGTAGCTTGAGCATAACCTCTTGAAACGCTCCCAATATTCATGAAGTGTCGCGGCGTTTCTTTGGAAAATTTCACTAATATCCCTTCAAATGGCAGCAACACGAGATGCGGCAAAAAATTTGTTCAAGAATGCTTGTTGCATGTCACCCCATGAATCAATAGATCCCGATGGAAGGTAAAACAACCAATCTTTTGCATAGTCGATTAAGGAGAAGGGGAATGCCCTCAACTTAATGTGGTCCTCGTCTACATCTTGTGGTTTCATGGAAAAGCAAACCACATGGAACTCCTTGAGATGCTTGTGGGGATCTTCGTTTTCCAAACCTCTAAACTTGGGTAAAAGATGAATCAATCTTGACTTTAGTTGTAGTGATGCCTCTAAGTTAGGGTAGGTTATACAAAGAGGTTGTTGACCTATGGGTGGTGCGGCTAATTGGCGCAAGGTTTGTCGTGGTTGTGCCTCTCTTCGATTTCCAAGTCGGACTCGGAAGAAGAATCTGAAACGGGGGAAGTGGTAGAGGAAGATATGCCTTGGATTAGCTTTTTCAACTTGATTTCCTTCCTCAATCTACGAGCTGTTTTTCAATTTCTGAATCGTATTGAAGTTCGCCCATATTAGTATTCCTGGTCATCAAAGAAAATAAATTAAATTAGTAAATTCCCCAGCAACGGCGCCAAAAATTTGATGGGTGTCGAATCCATCAAAAATAAATCCTACTCCTCTAACTACAAAATTAACTTGTAGATAGGGTGAAAAGGGTTGATCCCACAGGGAATAACTTATTGACTACTTTTCAAGATAATCAAGAGTGCAAAATAAAATAAAGAGAGGGGGGTTTTGAATGATAAGATAATAAACGTAAGAAAGAAAACACAAGTAAATCTATAAGAATGAAGACTCAGTCAAGGGTAATTCTTCGCACAACCTTTTCATGGATTTATCTTTGATTCAAAAATAGCTTTTAATTCATGCAATAGATTGGTTATAGCCTTCGGAGAACTCGTCCAACCTAATCTTTCCTTAATAATAGACTAGACATGTAAACGCTATGAATAATCCCTAATTAACGAATAACCCTAATCGAACGATAGGATTAAACCCGTTAACAGCATTAAAAACTAGAAAGACCCAAATCCTAGCCAACAAACCTACAAATGTGGTTGCTCGAAACTAGATTGTGTATTTTCTATAGTACAACGAATTATACTACTTTTTACTTGTGTTGATTCAATCAAACAATTACGGATTTGATCTTACCAACTGGAACTTTGAAGTTAAATTAACTGAACAATCGACCGAAATTGAACAACTAACAAAACAACAATAAGAGATGGAGTTTTCACAAAAAGCACAAGAAAATACACAAATACTGCATAAAATTAAAAGACAAGCAAACAGATTAGATCTCACAATCCTTAAAGAAAACGTTGGCTTGAATCACTCCTTGACTGAATAAAGTAGTTTTAACCACGCATGGCCATAATAACAACTAAGATAAAAATATAAAAGCTGGAAAATTCTCAAGAGAAAAACTAAGAACTAGAACAAAGAGTAAAATCTAAGATGTCTAAACAATAAAATAACAACGGGTATATATAGGGTTCAAACCCTAAATCCAAATCCTAATAGAGCTAGGATAATTATTTAGCAAACCCTAATAGTTGTAGGCAAATAGAGAATTTGCTTCCAAGTCGAACTCTTGCCATATCAACCTCTTCTTTTTTCCAATCTCGCGTAGGATTTTCAGCTCCTAAGGCGTGATCACGCCTTGCGCAATAAACATGATTATTTCCAAATTTAGCCTTCCAGCTTCCTTGTACGACATTCCTCTGCACTTTTTACCATCTTTTGGCCTGTTTTTAGCTCTTTTTCATCAATTTTTATCTATAGCAAGTAAGAATTAACTTTTGTGAAATTTTAACCCATTTAAGATCCAAAATTAATCGAAATAAGCATAATTAACTTTTGTGAAATTTTAACCCATTTAAGATCCAAAATTAATCGAAATAAGCATAATTGGAGCCTGAAATTAGGTAAAAATAACATACTATCAGGGGGCTTGCACGATGATAGGCTCTGCACAGCTCTCATTCTTCAGAGCTTGATAAAGGGCATGCCTCACAAACTCGACACCGACATCCTCCACTTTAAGGAGCTCATTGTTGAACCGCTCCATGAAAGCTCGGAGGGTTTCCCCTTCCTTCTAGATGATCCCACATAAATGAGTATAGGATAATTTAGTGGATATCTTAGTTGCAAAATGGTTCAGGAATCGGTCTGCCAGCGCTTTGTATGACGAAATGGATTGCGGCTCCATCTTTTTAAACCACGTCAAGGCAATCCTTTGGAGGGTGGTGGAGAAGAAACAAGCCCATACATGCAGGTTGTTGGTCGCTACCCCCACTATATCTTCGTAATGAGTTAAGTGTTCCACCGGGTCTGTGGTGCCATCATATCTGGGTAGACTAGTGGGCATGCATTCATCAGGGGCTAAGTGCGATTCAGCGAACTCTAAGATGAATGGGGACCTCTTCAATCGGTGGTTATAGAGCAGCATGTATCGCATACCATCCACCCTTACGCTTTTCTCCCCTTCACATTGTCGGGAGAGTTGCTCTATCTCAGAATGTAGCTCACTGACATGCTAGCCTATATGGGCCAACTCCTCTGGTCTCTCCTCCCTTTGTGGGCGCGGACGATGACCACCAGTCCTAAGCCTGGTGGGAGTATCTACAGCATTACGTCTAGGAGGGGCACGACGGGTGGCGTCATTATCGGACTCCACTACTTCCTCTCGATGGGAGTGCCGGCGGCTTCCCTCCCATGGGGAAAAACTCCGTGAGGGGCGGGATGCCCACTACAGCAAGAGACAACGGGGGCGCCTATCTCGTTGGGTGACAGAGATAGTCCTCCGGACAATAACCGCATCAGAGTCTGTTCATCGTAGGACCGTAGTAGCTGCCTGATGCGGCTGATGGGGAGGGTGACCGTATGCTCCACTTATTGCGTGTCCACTGCACGGACCAGTGAGGGGTTATTAGAGGGACCTGCCCTTGGCCCCGCCGGCGTCATGGGGGCGGTGTGCCCCTTACCTTTGTCTATGACATTGACATTTTCCCTTGCCTGTTGAGTTACTTCGAGAGGGTCACCGTTGCCCCTCTTCGACAAGATTCCGGACATATGGGTTCATCTCATATTCACCATTTTTTTCTTCTTCTTTTGAAGATCACCCCTTAGATAGGAAAGCCCTTCCTCTAACGCCAAAATGATACAGTCGGTTTTTGGTGTGACCATGTGTTGGGATCTGACGAGCTTCTGGTAATAATGCTGGTAGCCCACCTTTCAAAGAAGAAGGAACGCACATGAGACTAGCCGATTTTACCCCGACGTAGGCTCTCCGACACTTAAGTTAATTGTAGGGTATTTAGAGAAGATGATGAATAGTAAATGAGAAGTATTCTTGCTCATCAAGAACGAGTGGAAAAATGAGTAGATCTTATGTTTCTCTTACCCTGGATGGAGAGTCGGTTTGGTATTTATATGAGAGTGAGGTATCCAAATGGGACATGGTTGGTGGGAGCAAGTTAACTTCACTAACATGAGTTGTACGGGCTGTGCTTTTGTCCCTTTTGGAACTCCCGCTGGCAGTTGCTCTCACATCTCATTAATGGGGGGCCTTATTGGCATTTAATGTGTATCTTTGGCATTTATGACCAAGGATTGTATTTATGACTGGGCATTTAATGCGCTGGAGACTGATAGGATGGACCCATATATCACTGGGGTGTGTTAAGTGGCAGTAGGTAAGATCTACCATTAGTCTCCAGCTGGATTTCTCCCCGTTGTTCATTGAGTTGGGCAGCGGGTAAGTATGGGGTTGTGTCCTCCACACAAACACGTTCCAGGACCTCTTAAGCCATTAAACCTCTCGTGCCCTAGGGTAAGCCTAGAGGTTACTTCTTTGTGCGAAGTGCCCCAAGACTCATTTCCTGGAATGGACGTTCTCGAGGGCCGTGGGTTCTTTCAAGGGTACCTGGGCAGTGTATTTGGGCGCATTATAGCAATCTCAGGGACAGTCAGGCTTAAAACCTCATTCGAGGGTAGCCTGACTGGTCGAGGGCTTCGGCACCCCACACTTGGATTGGTCAAGATTGTTTCTGCTGACATGGCGGGATCAGGTGGCACCTGGCTCATCAATATATATATATATGTATGTATTTTGGTTTCTCAATGTGAAAACTTTTATATTAATTTTAAGGGCGAATTACAAAACTTCTCCTGATGTTTGGTACGATTATAAAAAAAAAATCCCTCATCTATTGAAAATTACCATTATCCTCTAACCTTTGCATAAATCATGTTATAGTTAATAAGGGCTGGAAATCTTGAAATTGCTCGTAACGTTTTATTTACGAATGCCCCCTAAGGTTGGTTGACATTACAAAAAAAAAAACCCTCAGATACTGAAATTTACAGCCAACCACCGTCAACGACGACGGCCTCCCCATTCGAAAAACTTGTAAAACACACATCTATGAATCGTTCCACTCCCAAATCTAGAGTGATGACTGGTCAACATTGTCTGACCTAGTTTAACTATTGTTCAATGTGCCTGCGTTCTCATATTCCGGTAACTTTACCAGAGTCCAACGATGTCAACTACTCAAATTGCTTTGCTTCAGGAATTCTCCCTCCTCTGATCATTGATTTGCTAGCCGGTGGTACCGTTGGTCTAGCATTGACCTTTTCTAATCTCGACCATTACATTAATTATA